>PVKY010011571.1:0-11962 GCA_004027775.1 Bradypus variegatus
GTTTGTCTCCTGCCAGGGTGGAGTGTCCACTCTCTGCACACACACACACCCCCAGCCCCAACTGCTTTCTTGGAGTGAGCTCTGCTGTCCCCCACTTCCTGCTCATATCTATACCCTTTCTCTGGCCCTGGACCTGACAACCTGACTGCTCTCTGGACATCTGTGTATGTTCAGTATCTTCCCTAGTAAGTAGGTCTGGGAACAACAAGTTCTTGAGACATAAAAACAATGGCACCTTCTCCATGCATCCATCCATTTATTCTTTCAACAGATATTCGTCGGGTGTCTATCATGGGCACTGGTGACACCACAGTAAATAAGATGTTGTTGAGCCATGGGCCTAAGGCAGCGGCTACAGGCACCACCTGTGGAGTGAGACTGTCAGGCAGAGCCATCGAGGACAGGAATTGACCACAAGGTATGCCAGGGGTTTCCTTAAAGGATCTGCCCATGCCCTCAGACATGTGTACAAACTTGGATGAGCCACTTTTCTTCTCCGGTCCTCCACTTCCTCATCTAACACAGCAAGGTTGGATGGATGATGTTTAAGACTCTGTGCAGGCCTGCCTGCCTGTGAAGGGAGAAAAGGGCTCAGGAGCCTTCACTCCAGGCTTTTCCTGACTTAGGGACTTAAAACAACCACCATTTAATTGTTATGATCCTGTGGGTTGACCAGGGCTCAACAGGACAGTTCTTCTGCTGGTGGCAGTTCCCTCAGCCACTCTGACCTCAGTGTCCTCATCTCTGAAGTAGGAATAATCAAGTGTACCTGGAATCCTTATAGAACTTATAAGACAATACCCTGAGTAACTGACAGTAGATGAAGAGAATTTCTCTTTATAGGAGTATTCCAGCTAAAAAGTGAAGAGGGCCTGATGGAATTATATTATCATTATTTGTAACCTCCACTAACTTAATGGGCCTAGGCATTTGACATCAACAGTTGCTAATGTCATAAAAAGGTAGCCAACTAGACTTATCTGCCTTCTCTGGAAGAACACAGCACCATCTATAAAGTAGTTTTGCCAAAAACATTCAAATCTTAATCTGATCAAGTCTCTGGATTCAATTGTCAATCTACAGGATGTACAGGGAACAGAGAAATATGTTAAACTGCATCATGAGTTTGCAGTCATAAAAATCCAGACTAGTCAATCTGCAGGCCAAGTGATGTGACTTCCTCAATAATTTCAAGGGACTAGAGAGAAAGATAAACGAGGAAACTATAGGTTAAAAAACACTTAGATAATGTCAACTATGGACTATAATTCATCACATAATTATAATAATGTTGCATCATTTGTAACAAAGTTACCATACTAATGCAAAATGTTAATAACAAGGTAAACTGTGTATGTGAGTGGGGTTATATATGGAAATTTTGTACTTTCTTCATGATTATTCTTTAATTCTACAGCTGCTCTAATATGAAAAGTGAGACCAAAAATATTTTTTTAAAAAAGAGAGAGATTTAAGAGACATCAGCCAGTCACAAGTGTGTATCTTATTTGGCTCTTGAGATAATTAAATTAAGACACGCTTTTTGACATAAAACAATTATAAATTTGAACACTGACTAAATATGTGATGATATTAAAGAATTGTTGTTCTAAGAAAGACAGAGAGAGTGCAAACAACAATTGACAAAATATAAAGACGTACCCAGCGGCAAGGACATACTAACAAGTTCAGAGAGTACGGGAGAGACTATGCTAGGAGCCCTGGCCCTAGATCAGCCACCAGCTGTGATGGTCAGGTTCATGTGTCAACTTTGCCAGGTGATGGTGTCCAGGTGTCTGGTCAAACAAGCACTGGCCAAATGGCTTTTGCATGGACGTTTGTGGCTGGTTAATGAACCAGAAGGCTGGTTTATTAAATCATCAGTCAGTTGGGTGCAGCTGTGACTGATTACATCAATGAAGAGTGTGTCTTCCACAATGAGAGAATGCAATCAGCTGGATTTAATCCAAGCAGTTGAAGACTTTTACGGGAGACAGATAGAGGACCTTCACTTCTTCAGCTAACCAGTGAAGCATTCCCTGAGGAGCTCATTGAAGTTGCCAGTTTGTTTCCTGGGGAGTTCATCAAACTTGCCAGTTCACTGCCTGAGGAGTTCATTGAACATCTTTACTGGAGTTGCCAGTTTGCTGCCTGCCCTACGGAATTTGGACATGCATACCCACAGTTGTGTGAGACACTCTTATAAAATCTTTTTTTAATTCATTTTATTGAGATATATTCACATACCATGCAGTCATACAAAACAAAGCATACATTCAGTTCACAGTACCATTACATAGTTGTGCATTCATCACCAAAATCAGTCCCTGACACTTTCATTCCCACACACACAAAAATAACATGAATAAAAATTAAAGTGAAAAAGAGCAAATAAAGTAAACAAGAACACTGGGTGCCTTTGTTTGTTTCTTTGTTTTCCTTCCCCCATTTTTCTACTCTTCCATCCATAAACTAGACAAAGGGGAATGTGGTCCATATGGCTTTCCCAGTCACATTGTCACCCCTCATAAGCTATGTTTTTATACAATCATCTTCAAGATTCATGGGTTCTGGGTTGTAGTTTGATAGTTTCAGGTATTTATTGCTAGCTACTCCAATTCACAAGAACCTAAAAAGGGTTGTCTACACGGTGTGTAAGAGTGCACACCAGAGTGACCTCGCGGCTCCTTTTGGAATCTCTCTGCCACTGTAGCTTATTTCATTTCCTTTCACATTCCCGTTTTGGACAAGAAGATGTTCTCCATCCCACACTACTGGGTCCAAATTCCTCCCCGGGAGTCATATTCCATGTTGCCAGGGGGATTCACTCCCTAGATGTCAGATCAGAGGTAGAGGGAAGGGCAGTGATTTCACCTGCCAAGTTGGCTTAGCTAGAGAGAGAGGGCCACATCTGAGCAACAAAGAGGCATTCGGGAGGAAGCTCTCAGGCACAGTTACTGGGAGGCCCAGCCTCTCCTTTGCAGCAAGTCTTCCCAAGGGCAAGTCCTGTGGTAGAGGGCTCAACCCATCAAACCACCAGTCCCGTATGTCTGTGAGCACATCAGCAACCATTGAAGTGGGGAAGCCCAATACCCCTGCATTCTCCACCAGCTCCTCAAGGGGGCTCTGCACATTTTTTTTTCATTTTTTTTTAAACTCTTTTTTTTTAAATCAAGTATATAATAAAAAAAATTCAAACAAACCAAAACAAGGGAGTAAGAAAAAGACAACTAAAGTAAGATGTTATTCAAACACCTGCCAACCTTTAAAGTAGATCAATACTCCCTCAAAATAAACTAGTGTTGGACCCTAAGAGAAACCCCATCCGGTTTCCTGGCTCTATAGGGAATTAACCTTCCTAGGCAGCCTAGGAGCCTCCTAAACCCTGGGCTCCTGTCTCACGGTCAGAAGGGGCTCTTGGCCCTCGCGCTGGCTTTGCTGAGTTACAGGATACTGCCAGGGGCTTCTGCCTAGGAGAACAGCACAGTCAGCACACTGCCAGCAAAACAAGGGTGCAACTTGAGTGACACTGAGTTACATTCTGGTTAGTGCCCCAAGTCCTGGTATGAAGAGCAAAAGACAATATGCAAACAAGAGACCTAGGAACACAAACTTTTAAACTAAATGTAACTGAGTCTTTTGTCACCAACCAGGCACAATAAAAAATATGAAAGTCAACAAATATGAGCTAGAACTGCACTCAAAAAAACAAAACAAAAAAACACACTGTTAGTAAGGACAATCAAAACTACCAACACTGATATAAGCCAAAATCCAGAGATTCCCATCTTTAGTGACTGGCATTTTTTGAGTCTCAACAAAAATGTTGATATCCTGAGTTTTATCTATATATTCTCAAATAATTTATGAGACATGTAAGCAGAAAAGTGAAAAAACAGAAGCAGTGGTACAAAAAGTCTGGTAGAACGGCCACTAGAAAAAGAAAAGTCACAAAAACTATACAAAAGATGCATTTAAATGAAATAAATTAAAGGTTAAAACCCTTACACTCATTTTGGGAGATGGTATGGGATAAATGGATGTAAATGACACATATTTCTAATTATCAATTGGTTAAGATCAAATACCAAAATCATCCTTTAGAAAAAATATTTGCTTTTAGAAAAAATATCTGCCTTTAGAAATCATGGCCCCATGACAGTTATTTTGAACACCATAGAAACAACGTGCTGATTTAATATTCTAAATCCTAACCATTGTCTGGTAAATAAATAAAATAAGGCATTTTATTTGCTGACTTGGTTGCAAAATGATATTGAAAAAATGTTTGCTTTACTGGCATCTGCAGGAACTAAAGTTTTGGAAAGCAAGTTGATCTGAACTACTGAGATTTTTTTCAGGAAACAAAATAACCCAAAGTTACCCTTTTATAAAAACAAAAACAAAATATATTTCCTTCCAACATGTTACTTCTGAATCTTTAAGCCAACTGGTTGCTTATGCCTTTAAAATGGAATAGGGTCTCCTTCCTAAAGGAGGCATCACTATTAAAAATCAACTCGTAATTGTTGGGAAAATAGTACTCATATGCTAAAATAGGTGTTATGTTATATGTAAAATCATTCCAAATAACAAAACGATTGGTTTCTATCACCCTAAGTGTGGGAAGCATTTGGTATCTGCTCGGCCATCTTGTGACTAGATGCCATTTTATATACTAACCTGAGTTAAGTTTCGATTTCTCTGACTTTAGTTTCGCCTTCCTGTAAATTAGCCAACTCTAGGGACTTTCCATACTTCCTCTTCTAGGGCCAGTAGCTGAAGAGTTCTTTGTCTTCAAGGACCAATGGCTGAATGCCTAGTTGTAGTTCTGCCCGCCCTTTCACCCCCTATATGAACCCTGGAGTTCCCCTCAATAAACGAGACTTGATCAGAATCCTGTCTTGTCTCCATTCTTCGCGTTTCTTGTCCCCCCCAATTCTCACTCCCCTTTTCAGGTCCAGGTTCGATTGCCCCACAGGTCGGGACACCTAAGGATTCTTAATACCTAGTTTAGGAAAAAAAACACAAATGTGTTATACAGGTGGCATTAAACTTTTCTTAAACTGGATTCATTAAAAACCAGGAACCTTCTGCACAACTGTCAGCTCCCCATTCCTTTTGTCTATTTCAAAAAGAAGCATTTCTTGGGGAGTCAAGATTTATCAAGAACATCAAGTTCCAACACATTTTTTTCTACCATGTACCTTAAAAATGTTTTTTTTTTTTTTGATCCCCACAAAAAAATCCATGTCATTTAAAACCACATATTTTTAGCTAATCAACTCTTCAGTGCTGATTAAAGGGGGTTTCTTTGGTGACACAGTTACAGTCTTAAAGCCATACAGCGTCCAAGGTAACACTTCAGCAATCGGGTACCTTCATTGAAGAATGGCCAATGGTGTCCAGAAAAACTGTGTTAGCTGGGAAGGCACGTGGCTGGCATATGCTCCAAAGTTCTGGTTTCAAAATGGCTTTCTCCCAGGACATTCCTCTTTAGGCTGCAGTTCCTCAAAAATGTCACTCTTAGTTGCACTTGGGGTATTTGTCCTCTCTCATCTTCTCCGGAGCAAGAGTCTGCTTTCAACGGCCGTCTTCAAACTCTCTCATCTGCAGCTACTCTCTCAGCTTCTGTGCATTCTTCAAAGTGTCCCTCTTGGCTGTAGCTCCTCTTCAAAAGGTCACTCTCAGCTGCACTGAGTTCCCTCTGCCCATCAGCTCATTCATATGGCTCCACTGATCAAGGCGCACCCAATGGGCAGACCAACACTCCATGCAAATTATCCAATTAGTCATCACCCACAGTTGGGTGGGGCACATCTCCACAGAAACACTCTAAGAATTACAATCTAATCAACACTGATAACATCTGCCCACACAAGATTACATCAGAGATAATTGCGTTTGCGGGACACAATATATTCAAACTGGCACACGTGACTATATAGGGAACCAATGATTGTTTACTTAGGACAGAATGAATGGTATGTGAACAAAATCATCTTAAAAGAAATGGGTTGCAGACCAGCAGAGGCAGCAGCCAGAGTAGCCGCAGCCTGCGCCCTCTCCTGTCCTCCACCCACACCGGGGTCTCTTTCCCCCTTCCTCCTCCACCCACCCGTGGGGCCCCCCTCACCTTCTCGCCTGTCCCTATTGTTCCGCCCCCAGCCTCCCACCCCTCCCCTTCCCGTCCGCTCCCGTTTTCCCCACAGTCGCCTCGCGCCTGCAGTTTTTGGCTTTCACCCCCACCAGTGACCACAGACTTGACCACTCAAAGTCCAGCTCCCGAGAACACTGCTCGACATGGACACCGGTGTGACTGAAGGTGGATTAAATGTCACTCTCACCATTCGGCTACTTATGCATGGAAAGGAAGTTGGCAGTATCATCGGAAAGAAAGGAGAATCAGTTAAGAAGATGCGCGAGGAGAGTGGTGCACGTATCAACATCTCAGAAGGGAATTGTCCTGAGAGAATTATCACTTTGGCTGGACCCACTAACTCCATCTTTAAAGCCTTTGCTATGATCATTGACAAATTGGAAGAGGACATCAGGAGCTCTATGACCAATAGCACAGCTGCCAGTAGACCCCCAGTCACCCTGAGGCTGGTGGTCCCTGCTAGTCAGTGTGGCTCTCTCATTGGGAAAGGTGGTTGCAAGATCAAGGAAATACGAGAGAGCACAGGGGCTCAGTTCCAGGTGGCCGGGGATATGCTCCCCAACTCAACTGATAGGGCCCTCACTATTGCTGGTATTCTGCAATCCATCACTGAGTGTGTCAAACAGATCTGCGTGGTCATGTTGGAGGCTCTCTCCCAGTCCCCCCCCCGAAGGGTGTGACCATCCCCTACCGGCCCAAGCCGTCCAGTTCTCTGGTCATCTTTGCAGGTGGTCAGGCCTATACCATTCAAGGACAGAATGCCATTCCACAGCCAGATTTGACCAAGCTGCACCAGTTGGTGATGCAACAGTCTCATTTTCCCATGATGCATGGCAACACCGGATTCAGTGCAGGTTTGGATACATCTGCTCAGACTATTTCTCATGAACTCACCATTCCAAACAATTTGATTGGCTGCATAATCGGGCGTCAAGGCACCAAAATCAATGAGATCCGTCAGATGTCTGGGGCGCAGATCAAAATTGCGAACCCAGTGGAAGGATCTACTGATAGGCAGGTTACCATCACTGGATCTGCTGCCAGCATTAGCCTGGCTCAATATCTAATCAATGTCAGGCTTTCCTCGGAGACGGGTGGCATGGGGAGCAGTTAGAACAATGCAGATTCATCCATAATCCCTTCCCGATGTTCACCACCACCCATGATCCATCTGTGTAGTTTCTGAACAGTCAGCAATTCCAGGTTTTAAATAGTTTGTAAAATTTCAGTTTCTACACACTTTATCATCCACTCGTGATTTTTTAATTAAAGTGTTTTAATTCCTTTCTCTGTTCAGCTGTTAATGCTGAGATCCATATTTAGTTTTATAAGCTTCTCTCTGTTGTTGTTTTTTTTTTTGGCTCATGAAATTTCTTTTTCTGTTTGTCATGGAAATGTAAGAGGGGAATATTAATATATTTCAGTTTACTTTTGTAATGTCAGGAATTTTTCAAAAAAAATTAAAAGATGGACTGGAGCTTTTTTTTGTGAATAGAAACTGGATAAAAAAAAAGAAATGGGTTGATGAAGAAACCTTGAGGGCACTATATTGAGTGAAATAAGACAGATACATAAAGGCAGATATTGCAGGGTCTCAATGATATGAATTGATTATAATATATAAACTCATACAAATGAAATATAAGTTACCACGATATAGAATGAGGCTAAAGAATGGGGAGTGGTTGCTTCTTACGAACAGAATGTTCAACTAGGGTGAACTTAAATGTTTGGAAATGGACAGGGGTGATGGTAGCATGTTGTGACAATAACACTGCTGAAAGGTGTGTGAAGGTGGTGGAAAGGGTAAGCTCAGAGTCACGCATGTCATCAGAGGGAAAGTTGGAGGTTAAAAGATGGGAATGTTTAAAACAGTGAATCTTGTGGTGGACAATGTCTGTGATTAGCTATACAAATATTAGAGATCTCTCTCATGAACTAGAACAAATGTATGACATTATAACTAGAAGTTAATAACAGAGAGGCATATAGGAAAAGGTATGTATACCTATTGCAAACTATATACTACAGTTAGTAGTATTTTTAACATTCTTTCATCAGCAGTAACAAATGTACTATACCAAAACTATGAATCGGTAAGAGGGGGCGTGGTTAGGGGTATGGGAGGATCTGAGTTTCCTTTTTTGTATGGAGTAATGAAAATGTTCTAAAAATTGAAAAACCTTTGTTTGATGGATGCACAGCTGTATGATGGAACCATGGGCAATTGATTGCACATTTTGGATGTTTGGACAGTTGTATGGTATGCGAACAATCTCAGTAAAAAGAAACACACAACACACACACTTGCTGTGTAATTCCCCAGGGATGAAGCACCTCTCCGGGATCAGAAAGCCTTCCTGAGAGGCGCGCTGTGCTCCTGCGCCTCCTGCCCGCCCGCCCCCCGGCGGCTTCCGACTGTGCGTTGAGCCGCCCCACGCGCCCCAGGCCTCGCGCCGCGCGTCAGCCCCGAGAAGCGACGGTTTGGGAAACTCGCAGCCTCCGCCCATCGCAGCCGCCGGGGCCAACGGCGTCCAAAACTGGTATTTTGGAAAACTGGTATTTTCTGCATTTAAACTACCACGAGGTTGCCACAATTCTTTATACACTTTCTTTTCATTACTTTCCTACCTATTCAAGGATATGAACTATGTTTCTTCACGGAAATTTCCAAGGAAACTCTGTCTTACATTGATGAAAATATGTGGAAGGCAGAGTGTTGGACAGTTTCTCAGTGAGTATATTCTCTCCAAATGTGAATACAGAAAATTAACTGCATTGTAAGATCCTTCTTGTCAAGAATTTTGAGGCCAATATCTCTGGGAAAAGGTATTTCCTCCTGTCCCCGTATCGAAAATAAACCTTTATTGATTGCAATTTTATGGTTATTTTTTAAATTCAATACGGTAGACCCTCTTTAAAATAAGAGGAGGCCATTTAAATTTGTTTGTCATTATACAAAACATGATTATATTCTTAGTGTATAAAAACGAAGTAACAGAGTAAAAATCCTCCTTGTCCCTTAATCTCCCACCCCTGAGGGATTATTCTGAGTTCAGTGTATGTCTTTCCATACCATTTCCATGCATTTGGCAACGTATGTATTTACGTATAGTAATATAGGTTTATGATGCAGCTTTTCGTCTTTCCTATCCTGCACCTTGATTCTTTCACTTCGTGATGTCTTTTTTTTTTTTTTTTTTCCTTTTAGACATGAGCTTTTATTACAGGGCTTACCTACAGGGTCCGGAAGTCGAGCCATATTGCCCTGAAATCAGGAGCTTCTCTGAATGGATTCAGGAGCTGCTCTGAATCCTCATAATGTCTTGTACGCTTTCCTTCCCAGTATATAGTTACCCCATTCATTTAAACTCCTGCATAGTGTTCCATGGTATTCATGTTCCATGGTTTATTTAATGATTACCATATTGATGGTTGTTTAGATTCTGTCCAGTTCCCTTGTTACATGCATTGCTGCAATGAACATCCTTTACATGCTTATTTGTGAACATTGACAAGTGCATCTGGAGAATAGATACCCAGAAATGGAACTGTTGTGTGAAGATTATGTAGATATAAAATTTTAATTGCCTTCCAAAAAATTTGTACCAACACACACTCCAACAGGACATGACAGCTTCCCTTCCCCACACTTCCGCCACTTGATAGTCTCCATCTTTTTCCTGATCTGGTGGGTATAAAAGGGATGCCATATGAATCAGAATTCTCATAATTACTCATGAGTTTAAATATCCTTAAATGTATAGTCTAGTTTTTTTTTTTTTTTTTTGGTTTCCAGAGTTTGGCTTTATTTTGCAGTACAGAAATCATATGGAGCCATTTTGAGACAGACATCATTGAAGCAGAGGCTCTGTCAAATCAATACTGCATTGCAGCTTGGTCCATTGAAGAAGCCACACCTGGGATATAAGATGCTTCTTGTTTTGCCTGCTTTATGACAGGTTTTCCCCCCCTTTTCTCTCATCAGTTTTATTAGGCTAAAACACCACAAGGTGCCATTAGTCCATCCAAATGACTCAAATCTGGAGTTTGGTTGGAATTCTCCCATATTAACCAAATTTGTGGCTTTGGTATTTGGGCACTGTCATAATACTTGACATAACATAAAATGTAAAATTATAGGGAAAACTTAGGGATGCCCTCCCAAATTATGAAGTATTCCATTTACAATCTCCAAAATATCAAGAGGACAGATGGCACACAAATCATACTGATCCAGCTCTTGGGCAGCAGAAGCACATAACTGCAAAGGCTACAATGATTTTAAAAGATACAAACACTGTATCAGGATCTCTGTCGGCATTTCAATGTTTTTGTTTTTTAACTGATCCTTCACTAGGAAAAAAAAAAGCCAGTATTAGTTAAATTGAACAGGATTCTGAATAGCCACTCCATGAAAACAAGTTAATACATGATATTAAAAAGGTGAAGGGAAGGAATATTTACTGGTACAGTACTCTTCCATCTCTCAGTTTTGATTATAAAAACAGGCTTTACAATATTGATTTCATTCAATATGCATTATTTGCCAAATTTAAAACTTGTCCTAATTAGATAATAACATGTTACTGCTGTTCATCTTCCCCATGGATGTCATTTTTCTTGCGCTTCATTCCTTCAAAGTCAAACTCTGATCCTGTCATCCTCTTATAGATGTCTTTAATGTCATCATAGGTTGTCTCAAAGTGAGTTGTAGCATCATAAGTGTGGGAAATAAAGATCTGGCTCTCTGTTCCCAAATCTTTTGGTACAAGGAGATCACTGATGCTAACAAATTTCTGTTCAATTGGTTCCAAGAGCTCCAAAGCTGGTCTGATTTCTTTCTCAGGTTCTTTGGTTTCCACAGTTGTGCTAACTATGGCAATATACTTCCCTTGTGCTGCCACATTGTGTGCAAAAGAAATCATGCACACATAGATATCTGACTTCCGATTCACTTGGTTCTGGGGAATAATGATCTGGCATGAGTTGGCATCGTTCGTGTTCTTAATTGGGTGGCTTAGGATGCATATAACTCTGATCACCTGGCCCACTTTTTGTACCCGATCTTTTACATAACTAGGATCACAGATGAGCTGCTTACAGCGAGCAATCTCTCCTTCCGATTTTACACCAACCACTCTTCCACTCTGCACAATGATTTCTTCAATTGGTTTATTCAGCATGTAAGTACCTCCATAAATAGCACTTAACCTTGCAAATCCTTGTGGCAGTTCTCCAAGGCCATACAGTGGATAAAGGTATGGGCTTTTGCCATATCTTGCCAAAGACTCACTGTAAAGCTTAATCCTATTAATGGTTTCACAACATGGTTGATCTAAATAGTCATCAGTTCTGTAAAGTGCAAGGGCATGACCAGTAAAATCTATAACATCTTGGCCCAAGTCAAACTTCTTATACACATCTCGCATTGTGGTCTTCTTAGGGTCAACACCTTCAAAAGTTCTAGGATCTTTCTCTTCGAAGTTGGCAACATATACTAGGAATTTTCTGAAGCGACGTTTTTCAAATAGCCCCATTAAACTAGATGCCAGGGCTTCTGCTTCAGTGGAAGGAACCTTATAGATTTTTCCTCCTTTATAAACAAAACTCCCTTCAGTCACTTTGAAATCCATGTAGCGAGTGACCTCTGTAAAAAGCAGCATCCTAACCAGCTGACCATTAGCCATAAGAAACTTGGGAATTAAGTCAACATTCCAGTCTCTTCCTCTCCCCATTGATGCTGGTGGTGCTCCTGGTATTTTAAATCTTTTGTATAAATCTTCCAGTGGTGTTATAGAG
>PVKY010011572.1:0-11956 GCA_004027775.1 Bradypus variegatus
AGACACCGAGGCACTAGTCCACACCACTCCCGTCTTATCTGCCGCCGCTCCCGGTCTCCAAACGCCAAGTCCCTGTTTCCCTGCACCGCATCGCGGCCGAGGGACTAATCAGACTCACTCACTCGTTTCAGAATGTAGACTTCTAGTTTTGCCAGATGGACGATCCCTGTGGCTTTAGCAGACCTTGTCCGGCTGTTGCTACTTTGGAGGTGACGTTCTGGGTCACTTTCTGGTTTTTATTCATTGTTTTTCACGGAGGTGTCTCCTTGCTTTGTCTCACCTAGCCGCCATCATAGGTTCCTTATGGCATCTCTTATGGCATCTTTGCTTTTAAAGTCTATTTTGCCTGATATTATTATAGTTATCTCCACTTTCTTTTGGTTACAGTTTACATGGGATATTTTTTTCCATCCTTCCCCTCCCAGTCTGTTTGTGTTGACAGATGTAAGATGAGTGTCTTGTAAACAGCATATCAATGGGTCAGACTTTTTAATCCATTCTACCAGTCTGTATATTTTAATTGGAGAGTTTAATCGATTCAAAGTTATTAACTGTGAAGGGAGTTCTTGAACCAGCCATCTTATCCTTTGGATTTTAGTTTTCAGATCTCTTTTTTCCCTCTCTTTTTTTCCTTTAAGTTACCCTTACTAAAACTCTTCAGTTCTGTGCCCTTCTCCAGACCTCTCTCTCTTGTCTTTTTTTTTCTCAGCCAGTAGAGCTTCCTTTAGTATTTCTTATAGGGCAGGTCTCTTGTTAACAAATTCTTTTCAGCATTTGTTAGTGAAAATTTTAAACTCTCAGGTTTGAAGGAGAGCTTTGCTGGATAAAAAATTCTTGGCCGGCAATTTTTCTCTTTCAGAAACTTAGGTATGTCATACCACTGCCTTCTTGCCTCCATGGTGCCCACTGAGTAGTCAGTACTTAGTCTTATGTTGTTTCCCTTGTATGTGGTGAATCACTTCTCTCTTGCTGCTTTCAGAACTTTCTCCTTCAGCATTTGACAATCTGATCAGTATATGTCTCAGAGTGGGTTTATTTGGATTTATTCTGTTTGGAGTTTGTTGGGCATCTTTAATTTGCATATTTATGTTGTTTAGAAGAGTTGGGAAGTTTTCCCCAACTATGTCTTGAAACAGTCTTCCTAGCCCTTTACTCTTTACTCATTCTGGTACACCAGTGATTCTTATATTTGTGGGCTTCACATTGTCCGTCATTCCCCTGAGATCCATTTGAAATTTTTCAATTTTTTTTCACCATTTGTTCTTTTGTGCACTTGCTGTCCATTGTTCTCCTCTAGTTCACTTATTCTTTCTTCTGCTTCTTCAAATCTGCTGTTGTGTGTCTCTAGTATATTTTTAATTTGATCAACAATGTCTTTTATTTCCGTAAGACCTGCTATTTTTAT
This sequence comes from Bradypus variegatus, assembly GCA_004027775.1. NCBI lineage: Eukaryota > Metazoa > Chordata > Mammalia > Pilosa > Bradypodidae > Bradypus > Bradypus variegatus. Next base: position 1,406 of record PVKY010011572.1, read on the forward strand.
ATTTACTCTTTTAAATTTTTCTTTATGCTCTTCTGGTTTACTTTATATCTTTTATATCTTTAGCCATCTCTTTGAACTTGTTTTGGAGATTTGCATATACTTCTTTAATTAAGTGTTCCAAAGTTTGTGTCTCTTCTGGCTTTCTAATTGTTAGTTTGGCTTGTCCATGTCTTCTAGATTCTTCACGTAGTTTATGATTTTCTGTTGGCTTCAAGGCATTTGCTTATCTTCGTAAGATTATTTTGGGAAATGCAGTATTATTTGAGCATTTATATATAATTTGGCGGAGCTACAACGGCTGGAGTGCACTTTCCCTGTCCCACCAGCAGGTGGAACTCTTGAGCCACGTCTCACCTTCAAGCCAGCTTTTCCCCCAACTTCTGCTTGCTGGGCAGGGTCCAAACTGGTGGAAATCCAATCAGTGCACCAGCTCTCTGTGTGTACCTGGGACTGCGTGACCCGGGGGTGCAATTTGTGCTCTCTGCAGTGTGCAGGGAGTCTGCTTAGGGGCTGGTGGGTATGGTGATTCCCAGTCTCCCAAATGGATCCAGCTCGGGCCGAGGGTCTCCGAGTCCCAGCCTCCTAGTCCTCCGCTGTCTCAGTGGTGCGCTTTTAGTTGGCCCACAGGATCCCTGCCCTCTGTGCATCTGCAGGCTTCTGAGGGGGTGGGGGCTCCCAGTGCTTCCGTGTGGCCCTTCCCTTATCTCTGACTCTCCCCCATGCACACCACAGCCTCCGTGGAGGGAGTGTGATGTCAGCAGCACACAGGCTGTCCCTCTCACCTGTGATTGTCGGGGCGGCTCTGCTCAGCTCTGCATCCCCTCCCTCCCAATGGGAGGGCCCTCCAGTGCCAGGTGAGACCTCTTAGAGTCCATCCTGCTTGGAGTACATTGAGCTTCCTGGATGTGTATATTCTTGTCTTTCATCAGCTTCGGGAAGTTTCCGCCATTATTTGTGCAAATACTTTTCTGCCCCTTTCTCCTCCTCTCATCCTTCTGGGACTCCAATAGTGCGTGTGTTGGTTTGCTTGGTGATGTCCCCCAGGTTCTTCAGGCTCTGCTCAGTTTCTTCATTCTTTTTTCTTTCTTCTCCACACACTGGGTAAATTCCGTTGTCTTCAAATTCATTGATATTTTCTTCTGCTTCTTCAAATCTTTTGTTGAATCCCTCTAGTGAGTTTTTCATTTCAGTAATTGTACAGTTCCTTTCTAGAATTTCTGCTTTGTTCCTTTTTATAATTTATATCTGTTTATTTTGTTCAGTGTTGTCCATTTGCTTTAGTTTTTTGTCTATGGATTCCTTCAGCTACTGACCGTATTTAAGATGGCTGACTTAATGTCTTTGACTAATAGTTGGAATGTATGAGCTTCCTCAGGGATAGTTCCTGTCAAATTCTTATTTTCCTGTGCATAGGCCATATTTTCCTGTTTCTTATTGTGTTTTATGATTTCTTTTTGTTTGTTTTAGAGAAGTGGACATTCTGAGCACTATGTTGTTGTAACTCTGGAAATCTAATTTGTCCACTGCTCTGGGATTGTTTGGATTATTTTCTTGCCAAGGACTGGAGCTGACAGTTTGTAACTTTTAGGAACTATTGTTGCTCCCAAATGGGGTACAGAGAAAGAAGAAAAAGTAGGTACTGGCTCTTTAAGACTCCCCGGCCACGCTCTGTGGAGGTCGGGGTGGGCTTGGAACAACAGCTGCCCTCTGTGCTACATTTTCACATTTTATTCACAATGGCTTTTTCTGTTTTTCTTAATTAAACTTTCTCTTTAGGTTGTTCCAGGTCGTTGGGAAAATAGATGATACACTTGCCTTGCTCAACTTGGTGAGTGTTTCCTTTACCTTAATTTAATCCTCCTGGGAGAGGGAAGGCAGCTTCCGTGCCCACTGGGGCTTCTCGCCCTCCCTGCTGCCGGCTCTTCCAAGCCATGCAGCCTGGACACTGGACGCGTGTGCAGAGGCTGGGCCTAGCAGCCCACCCCAGTCTGCACCGGGCCCTGCCTGCTGGGGCACAAGGTTACGCCCAGCCCTGACGTCTGACCCCACCCACCTCCTGGGGAGGGCACGGCCCGCTCAGCCCCTCTGGGGAGGCCCATGGACAGCCGTCTGGACAGGCTCCCTCCCTCCCCCTTCCATCTCCACAGGTCTGCATGATGACCATCACCTTCCTGCCGTACACAGTGAGTCCCAGCCCAGACCGTGCGCCCTGAACCCCACCGGGTGCTGCCCAGGCTCCTCCCAACCCAGCCCACACCTCCCGAACCCCACCAAGTGCTGCCCAGGCTCCCCCCGGCCCAGCCCATATGCCCCGAACCCCACTAGGTGCTGCTCAGGCTCCGGCCTATCATGCTGGGCACAAGGACTCAGAACTGGGGCATCCATGAGAGCCACCCTGAGAAGTGGGGGCCCACCGTGGGGGCCTGGGCCAGCTGCAGGGCTGTGTGAGGAGAGGAGGATCCAGGCACAGACCACAGTCAGGGACGGCTGCCAGATGGGGGCTTCTCCGGTTGCTACTGAGCAGGCCATGCAGAGAGCAGACCCTGGGCCTGGGGATTTCCCAGCTTATCCCAGGCACTGCACCTCCCAAGTTCTAACTTAGCGCCAAGTTCTAACAGACAGCATGGGTCTGAGGATGCAGCACTCTGCTTTATGGAGAGCGGAGATTGAGGGTTTGTGAATTTGGTGGCATTTCAGCTTGAAAGGCCTGAAGCATTCTAAGGAATTGGCTCTTCTGGGAGTTGGAGTGGGAGCCTTGGACTGAGGCCAGCAGCCAGGGAGCCCTTAGACCCTGCCCTCCCCCACAGACACCCCAGCCCTCCCCCACGGACACCCCAGCCCTCTCCCACGGACACCCTGGGCTCCAGCCATTCCCCCCACTTATCAGAAGTGCAGAACTCAGAGAGGCCAAGCTCCAGAAGCCCTGGACGGTCGTTTTCTGTCTTGTCCTGCAGTTTTCCTTAATGGTGACCTTCCCTGCTGAGCCTCTGGGCATCTTCCTGTTCTGTGTGTGTGTGATCGCCATCGGGGCCGTGCAGGTAGGGGCTGCGTTCTGTCCCCGGGGTCTGCCTGTGTCCCGGGTGCCCTGGCCCTTGTGGAGCTACATTCTCCACACACGCACGTCACTGTGGTGAGCCTCAGGCACAGCAGCAGACAGGTGGCGTAGGGAAGGGGTTACCTGCCGTGAGACATGGCAACGACGCACCCGGAGACGTGTGGGCCCTGGGCCACCTGGGTAATGCCCACAGAGGGGGAAGGGAGATGCCAGGTCCCGGCCTGTGGAGGGGAGTAGAGTGTACCTACACTCACAGGGTCCTGTGGCGAGATCCACCCCAGGGAGGCCCTGGGCTCAGGGGCTCCGTCCCCTCTCCACCTCCAGGCATCCAGCACTCCTGGGAGCATTTCCAGGTGCTGGGTCCCCACCCTGTCACCTTTCACACAAGTGTGTGAGCACGGCGGAGGCAGTGGATAGTGGGCAGGACCCTCACACAAGCTGCAGAGCCCTGTCCTCTGCCCTGTACTCCCCTTTGGCCCACCCCAACCCTGCCCCATGCTCATCTCCTCCCCCCCCGGCCTCTCCTCTGCCCCACTCACCCTCTGCTCATACCCTTCCTGCCCCATGGCCCGTGCCCTGCAGCCTGCGTCTTCCCATAGGCGGTGATCGTGGGCTATGCATTCCACTACCCGCACCTCCTGAACCGGCAGATCGCGTGCTCTGTGCACAGGGTTGCCCTCCAGCGGCATATTCTGGGCATACTGCTTCAGGGCCCTGCGCTGTGCTTTGCTGCTGCCATCTTCTCCCTGTTCTTCTTCCCCATGGTGAGTCAGCTGCTGCTGTGCCGGGATGTGCAGGAAAGCACCTGCATCCCAGGGACGGGGGCAGATTTTCAGAGGAGGTGCCCTCCACACTGAAGGCAGAGATACACGGCCAGATGAGGACCATGTGCCACAGACTCCAGGGACTGGGAGGGCCTGGGGCTGGAGGGGCCACGTGGCTAAGATGCCCTTTACTCTGGCAAGCCACCACTCATACCCTATTTCCCCCAAGTGTCACAAAGCTTAAAGGTAACTATGGTGACAAAGACACCCTGAGAGTTGAGGCTTGTGCTTACTTTATTTTGAGGTAAGGAATTGGTACAGTAAACACAACAGCTAATTTGGTGGCTTGATCAGAGTCACTGCCCATGACCACAATGAGCAGCCGAGTGAACTGCAGGAGAACCACTTTGGTGAGCCCTGGTGTCAGCACCGGGGACACAGAACAGAAGCCATGACAGGAAGCCACGAAAGCTCAAAAGGCAGGGAAGGAGGCCATCAGTGGGAGGACATGACTCGGGAGAGAACATCAGCGGGAAGATGTCACCCAGAGGAGAACATCAGCGGGAGGACGTCACGCAGGAGAGAACATCAGCAGGAGGACGTCACCTGGGAGAGCCTGTCAGCGGGAGGACGTCACCCAGGAGAAGCCATCAGTGGGAGGACGTCACCCAGGAGAGGCTGTCAGCAGGAGGATGTCACCCAGAGGAGAACGTCAGCAGGAGGACGTCACCCAGGGGAGAACATCAGCAGGAGGATGTCACCCGGGAGATAACATCAGCAGGAGGACGTCACCCGGGAGATAACATCAGCAGGAGGATGTCACCCGGGGGAGGACGTCACCCAGGAGAGGCCGTCAGCAGGAGGATGTCACCTGGGGGGGAGGCATCACCCAGGAGAGGCCATCAGCCAGAGGACGTCACCCAGGAGAGGCCGTCAGTGATAGGATGTCACTTGGGACACACCAGATAGAGGCTTTTAGAAACCTGTCCTAAACATGTTCTAGAGCCAAAGGAAATCAGAAAAACAATGGATGAACACAAAGAGAATATCGAGAGAGATGGAAATTATGAAAAGGAAGCTGAAGGCCACAGTAATGGAAATGAAAAATTCCCCAGAGGGATTCAACAATACTGTTGGAGGAACATGGAAGGAACCATATTGATAAAAAGTTAATTCATCCAGAAAATATGACAACTATAAACATATTTGTGCTTAACAACTGAGCCCCAAAATATAGGGAGCAAATATTGACAGACTAGAAGGGAGAAATGGATGGTTCTACATTAATAGCAGGAGATTCATCACACCATTTTCGATATGGCTAGAGTATCCAAACAGAAAATCAGTAGGGAAAGAGAACTTGAGCAATACTATAAACCAACTAGGACATATATAGAACATGTCAACCACAGCAGAATACACGTTCATCTCAAGAGCACATGAATCACTCTACATGATAGACCATGTATTATATCACAAAACAAGTCTCTATAAATTTTAAAATACTGAAATTATACAGAGTATCTTAGCTGAACACAATGGGGCTGAGAACTGTAAAATTCACAAATTAAACAATATTGGGTCAAAGAAGAAATCACAAGGAAAATTAGGAAATATACTGAGATGAATGAAAATGCAAACACAACATACCAAAACTTATGGGATGCAATGAAGGCAGTGCTCAGAGGGAAATTTATAGCTATAAATACCTTTACTAGAAAAAAGAGTGATCTCAAATCAATAACCCAACTTCCACAAAGAAGAGCAAAGTAAACTCAAGCAAAAGGAAAGAAATAAGATGAGAATGGAGATAAATGAAATAGAGGAGACAAAAATAAAAAAGATTCAATGAAATCAAAAGTTGTTTTTTTGTAAAGATTGATAAAGTTGACCAAACTTTAGCTAGACAGAGAAAGAAAAGAGAGGAGGACACAAATAACAAAAATCAGAAATGCAAGAAGGGGCATAAGTACCCACGTAAGTACAGAAATAAAAAGGATTATAAGAGGATACTGTGAACAATTGTATGCCCAGAAATTAGATAACCTATGTGAAATGGACAAATTCATAGAAACACACAAATTACCTAAACTGATTCACAGAGAAACAGAATGACAGGTACCTAAGGAATATAAAATGCTTTTCTTAAAAAAGCATGGTTGAGATAAATATTCTATTTTATAATGGTGGGAAAAAGACCAAATAGAAGATTTCAACAGACTAATAAAAGTAAAGAGATTGAATCAGTAATCAAAAACTTCCCAACAAAGAAGAGTCTGGGATCATATGGTTTCATTGGTGACTTTTACCAAACATTCAAAGAATTAACACCAATCTTTCTCAAACTTTTCCAGAAAATTGGAGAGGAGGGATTACTTCCTAACACATTCTTTGAGGCCATCATTACCCTGATACCAAAGCCAGATAACAACAGTGCAAGAAAAGAAAATTATGGGCCAATATCCCTAATGAACGTAGAAGCAAAAATCCTCAACAAATACTAGCAAACCAAATCCATCAAACAACACATTAAAAGGATTATACACTATGAAAAAGTGGGATTTAATCCAGGAATGCAAGGATGGCTCAGTATAAGAAAATCAATATAATTCATCACATTAATGGAATGAAAGAAAAAAAACACATGATGATCTCAGTTTATCAAATGATCATGTCAATTGCAGCAAAAGCAACTGGAAATAATCCAGCATCCTTTATTGATTAAAACACTCAGAAATCTAGGAAAAGAATGGAACTTCCTCAGTATGGTAAGGGGATGTGTGAAAAACCCACTGTTAACTTCCTACTCGACAGTGAAAAACTGAAAGCTTTCCCCCTAAGATCAGCAACAAGACAAAGATGCCTGCTTTCACCGCTGCTATTCAGAATTATGCTGGACATGCTAGCCAGGGCAGTTAGACAAGAAAAATAAATAAAGGGCATTCAAATTGGAAAGGAAGGAATAAAACTTCCCCTATTTCCCAGTATATGATCTCTATATAGAAAATCCTGAATAGTCTACAAGAAAGCTACTAGAGCTAATAAATGAATTCAGCAAAGTGGCAGGGTACAAGATCAACAACCAAAAATCAGTAGTGTTTCCATTCACTAGTAATGAACAATCTGAAAAGTAAATCAAGAAAACAATTCCATTTACAATAGCCATTAAAAGAATGAAGTATCTAGGAATAAATTTAACCAAGGATGTAAAGGACTTGCTGTACATGGAAAACTACAAATCATTACTGAAAGAAATTAAAGAAGAGAAGACCTAAATAAATGGAACGATATTCCATAGTCATGGATTGGAAACGTCATGTCTACCCAAAATGATTTACATATTAGTATAATCCCAATCAAAATTATAAGAGTTATCTTTGCAGAAATGGAAATACTAATCATCAAATTCATATGGAAGTGCATAGGACCCCAAATAGCCACAACCATATTTAAAAAGAATAAGGTCGGAGGACTCACACATCCCAATTTCAAGACTTATTACAAAGCTACAATATTCAAAACAGCGTGGTGCTGGCACACAGACAGACATGTAGACTCATGGAATAGGATTGAGAGTCCACACATCTATGGCCAATTGATTTTTGCAAGGGTGCCAAGTCTACTCTGTGGAGAAAGAGGAGTCTCTTCAACAAATGATGTTGGGAAAATTGGAAATCCAAATGCAAAAGAATTAATGTGAACCCCTACCTCACACCATAAACAAAAACTAATTCAAAGTGGGTCAAGGACCTAAATATAAGAGCTACAAATGTAAAACTTGGAAGAAACCATAGGGAAATATTCGTCAGGATCTTGTATTAGACATTAGATTCTTAGATTTTACACCAAAGCATGAGCAACAAAAGAAAAAATAGATGAAGCAGACTTCATCAAACTTGAAAATTTTTGTGCATTAAAGAACATTATCAAGAAAGTGAAAAGACAGCTTATGGAAGGAGGGAAAATATTTTCAAATCATATATCTGATAAGGGTTCAGTATTCAAAATACATAAAGAACTCCTACAACTCAACAACAAAAAGATAAACAACCCACTTGAAATTTGGGCAAAGGACTTAAGTAGACATTTCTCCAAAGAAGATATATAAATGGCCAGTGAGCACATGAAAAGAAGTGCAACATCATCAGCCGTTAGGGAAATGCCAATGGAAACCACAGGGGCCCTGTCGCTGCCCTGCCAGGCTCTTCTGCCCGTGGTCACAGCCTCGGCCTGGGGCCTGGGGGCCATGGCACCTTGTGCCTGCCTCCCCCACAGCCAGCTGCAGGCCGTGTGCCCATCCTGGTTCCTCTCAGCTTCTCCAGCACCCTGCTGCCCACTTGGTCCAGCCCAGGGCCCCCAGGCTTTGACCTGCTCTCAGCCTGTGTTCTCCAGCTCACCCAGCTTCTCCACATTGGCCCAGCTGCCATCTGAGCTAAGCCCACCAGCCACCCCACCCCCTAGAGGCAAGCACTGCCCCAGCTGAGGAGATGAAAGGGGGGAGCAAAGAGAGAAGAATCTGTGGAGTCACAATGACACGGCTTTAGACCTTTTGATTAAACGTCTTTTGCAGTGTGTTCAATAAAAAGCTGCTCTCTTAAAGAAGCGTCCCCTTACCCATCCTTCACCTGCCTCCCTGTGCCCTTCTTGAGGGCTGCAGCCCCAAGCTCACAGATCAGCCATGCCTTCTAGCAGGTACCGCCGAGAGAAGCATGTGGGCAGAGTGCACAGTTCACAGCAACGGCCACACAGCCGTGTGACCCGCAGGCCACACACGTGAGCATCATACACATTTTACCATTGTAGCCATTTTTGGAGTACAATTCAGTGGGATTTAGTATCTTCAGTACCTTGCACAATTGCCACCTGTCTAGTTCAGAACGTTCTCATCACCCCAAAAGGAAACCACTCCGTACCTATTAAGCAGTCACTCTCCCACCCTCTCCCCACCCCCAGCCCCCGATGACCACCAGTCTGCTTTCCATCAGTGATTGTCCGATTCTGGACATTTCATGTGAATAAGGTCACAAAGCGTGTGTCCTTTCATGTTTGGCTTGTTTCATGGAACACGATGACTTCAAGGGCCGTCGCCTGGATCAGCGTTTCATTCCCTTTCATACCCCATAACCTTCCATCGTGTGGCACATTTTGCTCATACAGCTTCGGACACTGGGGTGGCTTCCACCTTTTGGCTCTTAAAATAAAAGCTTGAGGAGAACCTATGATGGCAGCTAGGTGAGACAGAGCAAGGAGACACCTCCGTGAAAACCACTGAATGAAAACCAGAAAGTGACCCAGAATGTCACCTCCAAAGTAGCACCAGCCGGACAAGGTCTGCTAAAGCCACAGGGAACGTGCATTTGGTGAAACCAGGAGTCTGCATTCTGAAACGAGTGAGTGAGTCGGCTGAGTCCCTTGGCCACGCTGCAGTTCAGGGAAACAGTGGGTTGGCGTTTGGAGCCCGGGAGCAGCTGCAGATAAGACGGGTGTGGTGTGGACTAACACCTCGGTGTCTGGCGTGGAGGATACCCCTTCCCATACCCACTGCTGATTGTCTCGGGTCCAGGGGAGCAAAGGGGAGCCAAAAGGGAAAAAAAAAAAAAAGGCCGCGCTGCTTGTAGCCGTCTCCCTAGCGGGCGGGACTGCTCCTGCCCGGGGCCGAACGCACGGCATGGAGCCACGCCAAGAGGCCCAGCCTGACAGGGAGCTTTCCCTGCAGCACCAGTCACACACCGCATTATCCGCCGTGGACAGTGGCTTTGAATACACCCACTGCTGATTGACCCGGAGCTGGGAGAGCGGAGCTGTGCAGAAAGGGAGGAGTTAACGCCTCCTACTCATCCATCTTTGAAGCGGGCTGGGAGCGCCCCTACACAGCCCAGCGTCCCAGGGCTTCCCTGGAGAACGGCGCGCACTTGTGACGTGACACGGCCCTGCCGCAGCAGAGGTCCTGGATAAGCACAGCAGGGAGGGGGAACCACTCAGAAATCCCAGGGAACGTACGCCAATACCAACAACTTTTGGGTTAGGGCAGAGAACCGACTTAAATCTCCGGGAACCCCTGGGAGGTTTGATAATTGGAACTGCCCTTCCCCACTAACCGCTCAGACACGCCCTAATCTTAAAACATATGATAAAACCAGACGACATGGAGAACCCGAACGCAAACACTCAAATCAAAAGATCAGAAGACACACAGTACCTGATTCAGTTACTCAAAGAACTACTGACAGACTTTCATCAAAGCATGGTACAGAATATAAAAGACATAAAGAAGACCGTAGAAGAGAATAAAGAAGATATTGCAAGAGTAATTAAAAAAATAGATCATCTTATGGAAACTAAAGAAACTGTAGGCCAAATTAAAAAGACTCTGGATACTCAAAATACAAGAATAGAGGACACTGAACAACCACTCAGCCTCCTTGAGTACCAGAGATCAGAAAATGAAAGAACAAAAGAAAGAATGGAGAAAAAAATTGAAAAAATCGAAATGGATCTCAGGGATACGATACATAAAATAAAACGTCCAAATGTAAGACTCATTGGTGTCCCAGAAGGGGAAGAGAAGGGTAAAGTTCTAGAAAGAGTATTCAAAGAAATTGTTGGGGAAAACTTCCCCAACCTTCTACACAATATAAATACACAAAGCATAAATGCCCAGCGAACTCCAAATAGAATAAATCCAAATAAACCCACTCCAAGACATATTCTGATCACACTGTCAAATACTGA
>PVKY010011573.1:0-11958 GCA_004027775.1 Bradypus variegatus
AGAGATGCAAGTCAAGGAATCCCCAGGATTGCAGCCAGCCAGCTCCTGAAAATGACAGACTCTGGGAGAAGGCATGACCAGCTGGGACCTTGATGCTGGACTTCTAGCTCCGCAACCATGAGCCAAGAAATTCCCTTTGTTTAAGCCAACCAGTGTGTGGTATTTGTCACAGTAGCCCTGGCTAAATGAGACAGAGTGATCCCGTGTTGGAGAGAATGGCCCAGCCCTGCAACCCAGCTCAGCTCGGTCCTTGGCCTCAATGTGAATGCTGGGGTGGATCCTCAAGGCACAGGAGCTGGGGGCTGCCACCTGACCATGCACCTCCTGAAGCCATCTCTAGGCTGCATGGTCCACAGCTGCAAGTGGAGCCCGCATCTCACTCACCATGCGACTTCAGGAGTCCCACTCCCTCCCTTTGGATGCTGACATTGTGTGGACTTTAGCATCTGAGAGCCATCCAGGCCGACAAACAGAGAGCGAGAGAGCACTTTAAATACAGCCAGGGAGGACTATTACTTTCTCTCCATCACTGAAGCTCCTGCCTCCCAGTATCAAAGCCCAGCACCCCACATCCTGCTTAGAGAAGAACAGATGGAAACACAATGCTTCCCTGAGACATTGGCATGGATAGAGGGCCTTTGTCTTGGGTTTCCAGGGCTGCCATAATACATACCACATGCTTAAACAGTAGGAATTTACTGCCTCAGAGTTTTGGAGGCTTGAAGTCCCATGTCAAAGGGTCAGCAAGTGGTGCTTTCTCTGGTCTGTTGGATTCTGCTGGTGGCTGCTTGGCAATCCCTAACTCCACCTCTGCCTCCGTCACATGGCTGTCTCTCTCCCCGTCTGTCTCTTGCTCCTTGTTGTCTCCAAGTTTCCTCTGGATGAAGGCCCTCCCTGCTTCAGTTTGGCCTCACCTTAATGGGATTTTTGAAGATCCCATTTACAATTGAGTTCACATCTGCAGGAATGGGAGTTAGAAGTTGAACGTATCTTTTTGGGGAGCATGAGTCATCAACAAGAGCCCTGGTACATGCCAGGGGGATGGAGAAGACAGCCCTGCGAAGGGACCCTGCCCTCACGTTGTCCCACCAGCAGGAGGTGACAGAGAGACACACTGCTGCGTGGGCAGAAGACAGTGCCCTGTGCCCACTGTCAGGGGACAAGGGCTGATGGGAATTTTCCTGGGGGCCTGGTGCTGGTGGGCTGTGGATGGAGGGGAGATTTTGGAGAGGAAGAGGTGGAGGAAAATGCAGCAGGTGTTGGAGAAAGGAAAGCTGGGAGCACACATGTGTAGGTTGGGAAAATCTGAGGCCGAGAATGGAACACAGGATTTTAAACTGGAGTCTGGAGATGAGAAGGCAATTGTTCAAGATCAATTGTTCTAGAGCAATTCTCTACCTGTGTGACTCACCTTGTGCTGTCCCCTGGGTCATTTTGTGCTAGCCATACTGGCCTCTGTCTTCTGGGTGGCTCATTCTGGTCCCAGGCTCTTTGCACATGCTGTTCCCTCTGCTTCAAACACCCTTCCCCCTGCTTTTCCTACAGCAGCTTCTGCTCATCATGAAGGTTTAACCCATATGTTCCCTGCTCAGAGAGACTCTCTTTGACCATCTCTTCTAAAGAACCCCCAACCCAGCACTCTGTCTTTATTATTACATCACCCAGCTTGATAGTCTTAGCACAACCTGGATTTATCTTGATATTCATTTATGGTCTGCTTTTCCCCACAGGTTAGTCAGCTCCAAGAGGGTGGAGACTTTGTCAGTCTTGTGCTCTCCTGCAGGCCCAGCCCCTAAAACATGCCTGACAACATAGTAAGTGCCCAATGAATATTTGTTGAATTAGTGGATCCACTATCTCTTTTAATCCTTACACTATGGGGGTGGGGTATGACCTGATTTTATTTTCAGCGTGGAAGCAGAGGCAGAAAGAGAGTAACTCATCCAAGGTAACACATAATTTAATAAGACAGCCTGGCAGAGACTGCAGGGGAAGATACTCCTGGCCCAGATCTTCTGCCTCCCAGCTGAGTAGCCTTGCACAGGCCAAGTACCCTCTCTGGGCTCCAACTTGCTCACCTGTAAGTAGAGGAAATAACACCTTGCACAGGCTGTAAAAGGAAGAGGTGAGATAACCCACTAGACAATACCTTGCACAGGCCTTGTTAACTTCCTCCTTTCCTACTCTGATGCCACGTCCAGACCAGAGAGATGGAAATCACCGCCGCTAACAAGGAGCTCTCTCTCTGCTTCCTTGCAGCCGCCTCTGTAACTGGGGATGCAGACATCTGCGCCGGATGGGAAGCGGCCTGAGCTTGGAGGCTCCTCTGCGCGGTGGGCTGCAGTGTGAGGGATTTATGGCATGGCGCTTGGAATGAAAAGCAATTCAATCTAATCCCAGGGAGGCGAGAGGCTTCCAGGAGCCCCGCTAAGTGGGTCTGGAGCAGCAATCGGTGTTACAAATCTATTAGCCTGCTCCGGGCATCTGGGGCTGCCGCGTGCATGAGTCATTCGGGTAGGGAGCCAGGAAGCAGGCACGTCCAGCAGGCTGCTCGTCAATTACGCTCCTCTCCGTTTAATTAAGACATAAAACACTGCCCCATGTGTCTGCGAGAGGGGTGGGTACCCAGGAGCGTGACACGATGCAGCCGCCCGGGCCGCCCAGAGTCACTGTCCCCACCCCCCACCCTCGGGGTTACAGGGGACCGAGACGTCATACTGCCCATCACCCTGCCCACGGAGAACCACCTGCTCACCAGCTGCAGGAACAGAAAGGCCACTCCCGAGCAGGCCAGGCAGGATGGCAACATGGGCCAGTTCTCAGTCTCCCTCCCGGGGCCTCAGTTTTTCCAGAGGCACACAGAAGGAGAATGATGAATCTGTGGGGCAGGGTGGTTTGGAGGATTCAGCAAGTCACTACAGAGCCCAGAGTGCACTTGTGGTGATCACGTTGGGCTTCTCACGGCTGGGACACCACCTCCCTCCCTGTTTCTGCTGCAGGGGGCCCTCAGCCCCCATGCACCCCACACCTCTGCCGCGAGTGAGCTCCAGGATACGCACTGTGGGATGCCAGGCAGACTTGTCCTGCTTGCTCTTGACTGGGACGTCCGAGGATGGGACTGTGCTTAATTCATTTCCAGGGTTCCAGTGCCCAGCACAAGCCCCGCATCAGTATTGGGGCCAACAGGCTTTCTGAATGAATGAATGGATGAATGAATGATACATGGATGAATGAATTTCCTCTTGTCCGGGAAACCTTCCTTATCAGACCTTGTATCAGTCAGGGTTCTTCACAGGAAGAGAACCAACAGGATACACACACTTTATATATATATATACACACACACATATTAATAGATATTAGATATTATACATATATTATACATATATAATATATTAAATATATTAAATATATTACATATATTATCATGCAACACTATGTGATAATACATATATTATCATAATATATGTAACATTACATGATATATGTATTAGTAGATATGCATATTAATACAATATAAATGTTTCTATATACACACATGTGTATATATGCATGTATATATATGCACACACATATGTATTACACATAGATATATTTATCGTATAGATATGAGATTTATATTATGGAATTGGCTCATGGGATTGTGGGGGCTGGCATGTCTGAAATGTGTAGGGCAGGCGAGCAGCCTGGAAATTCTGCAGGATTTTTATGCTGCAGTCTCGAGGCAGAAGTTCCTCTTCTCTGGGAAACCTCAGTTTTTGCTCTTAAGGCCTTCCACTGCTTCGACTGAGGCCTGACCCATGTTATCGACGGTAATTGTCTTTACTTAAAGTCAACTGATTGTAGATGCTAGCCACCTCTACCAAACACCTCCACAGCAAGGCCAGAGCTTGACCGAGCAACCGGGCACCACAACCCAGTCAACCGGACACATGGCATCAACCATCACCGAGAGGAAGGTGAAGGGGGTGGCGTGGTGTGCTAGGGAAGTACCAGCCCTGGAATGAGGACAGTCCACTTGGAAACCTTTCGTGTGTCTAGACCTCAGTGTTCTCACTTGCAAAATGGGCACCACACAGGTGCCTCAGTTGCCTGCTCAATACCCACTCCTCCCTCTTCCTTTCTAATGAACCTTATTGGCAGGGGCAGCAATTTTCTCAGCATCGGCAAAAATAATCCCTTAGCCAGCCTCCTGTGCAGCTGGGGGTGGACATGGGACCCCAAGTGGCCAATGAAATGTCAGCAAGTTCTTTGGGGGGGCTCCTGCACAGGGCCCTCTTGATCTTGGACAAGCAGGGGAAACAAAGCCAGTCTGCTAAAGATGGCAGAGCTGAAAGACAGAAAGAACTGCATCCATGAACGCACCACTGAGCGCCCCACCAAAGCCAGCACCCGCCTGTCTCTGGGCTTCCTGCCGTATGACAACAATAAACCCCCATGGGTGAGGCCTCTGCAGATTGGGGTCTTCTGTCTCTCAGAGCCGAGTGCATTCCAGATGAATGCAGCAATGTCACCCTCCCCAGGGAGTGCCTAGAGCTCCCATCTGGTGCCCAGTGCAGAACAGGGGCTCAGTAAGCAGAGTGTGCACCCCAGCCCGGCTTGCATGCGGACAGGGCACGTGGTTCCACTCTTGCAGGATTTCCCACAGAATGTGCCCCAGCCCCAGCTGCAGCCCTGTGAGACGAAGCCAGCAAGTCGCCCAGGGAGGAGAGGTGCGGAATGCTCTCCGGACTGGGCAGGAGCCACTTCCCATTCAAGGCCTTTGGGAAAGTTTTGTAGAAGACTTTGCATTAGCTCAGGCCTTGGCAGATGGTTGTGACTGTGTCATGAGGAAATGAGGGGGCAGGCAGTCCAGGAGGAAGGGCTGAAATCAGGGAAACTCAGGCGAGTGGCTCATTTTGACTGACATATTGAGTGAGGAAGGAGATGTGGGAAATAGTATGGGAAAGCAGGTTAGGGTGGGAGTGGCCCTGGTGTCAGGTTACAGGGTCTGGCCTAATTTTGCCAATTCCGTCCTTGCATAGTTTAGGGATTTTGTTAAGGTATCATACCACGTGAGGCTATTATTTACTTCCCATGTTTTCTTCAATTGAGCTCATTTAAAAAATTTGAACAGATGTATCTGTGAATCATGACAAAAAATTGGAAAGCCTGTTCCACTTGCCATCACTAGAAGTGACTGTGAAAACAAACACAATGAGCACCTAAAACAGCAATCAGTTCTAGCTGTTCTAACCTGCCAAAGCTCTGGGCCTAGTGCCTGCTCCCTTTCTGTTAAAAAGGGAGATTAACATGTGTTAGAGAGGTGTTAAAGACAGTCTAGAAACAAACTGAGACTTCCTTGTTGATGTAATAAGTGGGATTGGAAGAGAATTCAGGGGTTTTATGTCCTCCTGATGTGTTGCAGCATTATTTAATCTGGATCAAGATGCCCCTTGAAGATAATGGAGAAACCACTGCAGGATTTTGAGAAACAGCAAAATATAATCAGTGAATGTATTCTTGGGGGAGAGATGATTTGACTCACTGAGGCTAAAGGAAGATGCAAGATCCTTTCTGAAAGGGGAGACAGGGGAGCCTGTTGGAGAGTAGGAGATAGAGCCAGGGAAGGCCTCAAAAGCATCTTCTCTGTCTCCTTCCATCTTCCTGAGAGCTGGGGCCCTGCCATGCCAGCTGGGGGCAGCTCAGCCTTCCAGGGTCCATTCCTGCTTGGAGTCTCCTTCTCCATCACTGGGAATTATCCCCAGATTGGAAGGAGTGGAGCAAACAGGGCCAGCTGCAATGGAGTCTGAGATAGAGGAAGAAGCACCTGGCTTGACCCAAGAACTTCCGATCCTGGGAATTACAGCTCCCAGAACCAATGGCTCATCCAGACCTTCCCAATAGAGAGGACATGGAGCTGCTGTCAGGATGGAGATGGACAAAGGATGCTTCCATCTTTCAAAAAGGTAGATTGTAAGGGATGGAGTCCCATAAGCATGAGGAGATCAGCCCCAGAAAAATTTTAGAATAATCTTAAATGTATAGTTTAAGTGTACTTAGAAATCAAAGGGCTGATCGCTAAGAGTTCATGTGGGATCAGTAAGGAACATTCCATTACACTGATGGAAAACCAATACCATTTACTACAAACAGATGGTAACCATAAAATAAATACAGGAAAGAACAAAACAATGCTATTCACTAGATAGTAGCTCTTTACTGCCAATCTCCACTGACCACAACTTTATATGGCTTTAAAGTTTTCTTTAAGGTGAAGAGAGATTTCAAGGCCAAGATTCTCATGGATGATCAAGAGTAAAACAGGGATCTCAGTCGAAGCATTTTTATGAACATTTATTTTTGGGTAAATCCTGACTAATCAATAGCACATGAAACTGAAATGAGAGACACAATGTTTGTTCTGGTTTGCTAATGCTGTCTTTTCACAAAACACCAGAAATGGATTGGCTTTTATAAACGGGGTTTATTTGGTTACAGAGCTACATTCTTAAGGCCATAAAGTGTCCAAGATAAATCATCAACAATCAGGTACCTTCACTGGATGATGCCCAATGGTGTCCAGAAAACTTCTGTTAGCCTGAAGGCATGTGGTTGGCATCTGTTCCAGAGTTCTGGTTTCAAAATAGCTTTCCCCCAGGACGTTCCTCTCTCAGCTCCTGTGCAATCTTCAAAGTGTCCCTCTTGGCTGTAGCAAGCTTGCTCCTTCTGTCTGAGCCTCCACAGTGCTCCAGTAACGTAATCAAGGCCCATGCCAAATGGGCAGGGCCACACGTCCATGGAGATTATCCAGTCAGAGTTATCACCTACAGTTGGGTGGGGCACATCTCTATGGACACACTCAGAGAACCACAATCCAATCAATACCAACATGTCTGCCCACACAAGACTGCACCAAAGAATATGGCTTTTCCTGGGGGGCATAATATATATACAAACCAGCACACTGTTATAAAAAAAGTCATCATTAACTAATTTGTGAACATTATATCCTCCCTTAATAAATAGAAAGTTAATTGAAGTTAAGGGACTTTGGTAAGTGGCTGGATGTAAGATAAATATACGCTAGTAAGTAGCTTTCTTATAAATATAAGTAGCCAGTTAAATAATTGCACCACCCATAGCTCCCTTCAGGGGAGGAGGACCTGTGGGTCATCTGCTGGGGGTGTCCCTTTGGGGATGGCCTCATGGTGGAGAGCCACCCTGACCAAGGACCAAGGACACACCTGCCCAAGGTGACGCACATCCAATGACTGAGGGAGGTAGAGATAAACGCCCTGCCATTTCAGCCTGACTGGATAGCTCTGACAAACCATTATAGCTCCAGGACTCCCCTGGAGTAGGCTATGGCCATCAGGCCTACATCCTGTCCCACTTCTCTCTGTCCAATCCTACTTCCTTCTCTTTTCCATGGTGTTGATCCCAAGAGCATTCTATGCTAAACTCTGCCTCAGAGCCTACTTCCTAGAGAACCCAGTCTGTAACAGGAATGTTGTGGAATAAGATCCCATTCACAATAGCAAAAGAAAATATGTAATAGCTAGGAATAATATTATAAATGACTTTCATAAGGAAAATTAAGTGGAGAGAGTTCTGGTTCAGGATAATGGCGTATCAAATGCTAGTCACCACTTGCACTAAATCCATAGAATAATAAAAATGTTCAACAATTAAAAAAAAGACAAAAAACACACCATCTGACTAGTAAACAGAAAGGGGACTTCTTGGTGGACCTGAAACTGTAAGGACTCCCCAAGATGCTCAGAGTAGATGGGATTATAGCGAAGAGAAAATTTCAGACCAGGACAAGGAATGAGGGTTTTGCCACAGCAAAAACTTCTGCATAAGCCAAAATCAGCAAATGTGTGAGGGAGCCAATACAATGCTCAAAAAAAGGAAGAACTCACGTCCAAGGAAGAATAATCAGGTAAATCTTCAGGATTTTTTTAAAGCTACCATTAAAAAATCCAAACAATTATCATTAATAGCCTCAGAGAGGTAAGATCTACTATTGTATCCATAAAAGAAAGACAGGTGGTCATGAAAAGGAACCAAAGAGAGATTGTGTTAATAAAATATAAAATATTTTATGTAAAAGACCAATAGACTAATTAGTCTATTATTAGGTCCAGAAGGGCACATACTTGCCAGTTTCACTCACTTATTAAGACGGCGTGGCCTGGCTTTATCTCTGACCTCAGAGCCCAAGTTCTAATCCCTGATCCATGAATCGCCCCAACAGGCTATAGTAGGTTGCAGAACAAGAACCAGTGTGTGTAAAAGGAATTAGTGGATTTAAAAATTCAAACACAGGGCAGCATAAAGGAAGACGGAAAGTACAAAAGAACTGTTAGGGGAACAGAAGTTTCAACGTCTTATCTGGTAGGGGTTGCAGAATAGAAGGAAAATCTATATTGGAAGCAATGTTTTCAAAAATAAAACTGAGAACCCCTAGAACTGAAAACATAAATTAATCTTCAAACAGAAAGAGCACACTCAGTGTGGAGAAGAGAAAACCCATAAAACAAAAAATTAGACACCTTGTTACATGAAGGATGAAGAAACAATCCTAATAGCTACCAACAAAAACATGGACTATTTATAAAGAAGGAGATTCATATGAAAATCAGCAAAAGTGGAGGCAGGAAGATAAAGCTGTGTCTTCAAAGTGCTGAGACAAGTAACTATAGACCTAGACTTCTATACCGAACCACACTGTCAACAAAGACTGATAATGAGATGAAGATGTTTTGGACATAAAAGTGTTTTTAAAAATGACTACCCTCACAGACACTTCCTGAAAAAATTAACAGAGGAAGCACTCCAGTAATTTCAAAAAACCCAGGAGGAAGTTGTGGAAGTTCAGAAACAATGGTGAGTAGAGACACACATTAAATGTATCAAGTTGAAATAAGCATTGATTTAAAATAGTCTTGGTATATATGAGAAGAGCAGAGAGGGGTAAAATAATGCCAAAAAACTGGTCTCCATTGAGGAAAAATGATAATAATTAAGGATGGCAAATACAATTAGATTAAACATATCTATTAAAAGACAAATACTTGGGTATAGAGTGTTTGTCATAAAAAATTAATATAATAAAAAATATAAATCCAGACAGGTATATATTAACAAAGGGAAAGGGTATAGTAGTAATAATATAGGACAATATAGAATTCAAGGCAAAAACCATATTAAAGATTCAAAGGCAATTTATCAGTCAAGGTCCCAGAAGGAAACACTTGAAGGGTTAATAGAAGAAAGATTATTGAAATTGCAGGCAGGGAGTGGGGGGAGAGCAGAGAAATCAAGAAACTGTAGTGACTTGGCTTCCTGCCCTCTGGCCTCCTGCTGATGTCAGATGGCTGAAACAAAGCTGGACACTGGAGAGGGCAGGCAGCCCAGGGTTGCCGTCCATTGAGGTCAGAGCAGGGCAGAAGACAGAGAACCTGTAGACGAAGGCAGAGAATCACAGCTGAGATGTGCACTCTACACTGATAAAAGGACAGTTACCAAGAATACGCTAAGCAAGCCCAAACCTCACTGTCTGCAATAACAAACTGGAAAGTATATAAAGCACAACACAGAACTACGAGAAATGGAACAATCTCCATAGCTCTCTCACAAATTACTTAGAAATGGTGAGGACATCAGAAAACTTCAGTACCAATTAAAACAATAAATCAGAATATTACTAATTAAATAGAATTAAAATTTTAGATGATAACATTGGAGTTGGTCAGTAGAGGTCAGGGGGGAGGTGGCAGGGGCTGGAATTCCTAAGCAGAATGAAAGGATTTTGAGTGTTTTGTCTATCTAGGACAGAGAATACTAGAATTTTAAAAATATGCATGTTAACAATGTAAAGATATCTACTGGAATAACAGAAATAAAAGGTATAACTTTCAAGGAAGTAGTGAGGAAAAATGGTACAAAAGGAATTAAGTCATTCAGTGAATGGCAGGATGGGAGAAAAAATAATAAAAAGCATAATAAATAGAAAAGACAAAATAAACTGGGAAAAATAAATCTAAATGGATTATATTCATCTATTAATAGACTCTCAAATTGGATTAGAAAATAGAAGCCAACTATCCCTTGTTTACAAGACACACACCTAAAATGTAATAAAACAGAGAAGAGGAAAGATAACAATATAAAAGATACAGTAGACAAATGTTGACACCAAGAAAGATGCAGCAAAATTATTTGGGAAAATATAATTCAAGATATAAGTATTAAAAAGGACAAAGAAGCACACCTAATTTTGATAAAAGTTTCATTCCACCAGAATACATAACTTTCGACTCTCTATTGTCCTTAAAAAAAAAGCTTTAAAATATATAAATAAAAACCTGCCAGAAATAAGATTTAATACACGCCTCTCGGAAAGAACACATAAAGCAGAAAAA
Organism: Bradypus variegatus; assembly: GCA_004027775.1. Classification (NCBI taxonomy): domain Eukaryota; kingdom Metazoa; phylum Chordata; class Mammalia; order Pilosa; family Bradypodidae; genus Bradypus; species Bradypus variegatus. Next base: position 10,413 of record PVKY010011573.1, read on the forward strand.
CAAGAGGAAGGACAAAACGGTTTGAGTAACATAACTGAAGATCTTGGCATTCCCTAAGTATCTATGTGTGCACAAGCTGTATGGACCAGAGAGATTAAGAGTACAGAAGTCAGAGCCAGAGGATGTAAAGCCCTTTTCTAAGGGAAAGAGAACCCCAGAGCCAACCCAGATTCAGGTGTAGGAAGAGGGAGACTGGCTCCCAGCCACTGCCAGCCCAGTTTGTCCAACAGGGGGTGCTCCTGAGCACAACGTTTTGGCGGGGCCCCAGGCAGAAAGCGAATTCTGATGTTTGCGCTTTTCTCATCTCACATCGCCATCAGCTGCAGATAGTCTAATTTTACTCTCTTGACTTTTGGGCTTTTTGGACATGAAAGACCTCTGAAAATATATATTTTAAAAATTAACCTTGGGAGAACCTATGATGGCGGCTAGGTGAGACAGAGCAAGGGGACACCTCCGTGAAAAACACTGAATAAAAACCAGAAAGTGACCCAGAACGTCACCTCCAAAGTAGCACCAGCCAGACAAGGTCTGCTAAAGCCACAGGGAACGTGCACTTGGTGAAACCAGGAGTCTGCATTCTGAAATGAGTGAGTGAGTCGGCTGAGTCCCTCGGCCACGCTGCGGTGTGGGGAAATGGTGGGTTGGCGTTTGGAGCCTGGGAGCAGCTGCAGATAAGACGGGAGTGGTGTGGACTAACACCTCGGTGTCTGGCGTGGAGGATACCCCTTCCCATACCCACTGCTGATTGTCTCGGGTCCAGGGGAGCAAAGGGGAGCCAAAAGGAGAAAAAAAAAACCGCACTACTTGCAGCCGTCTCCCCAGCGGGCGGGGCTGCTCCTGCCCGGGGCCGAACACACAGCACAGAGCCGCACCAAGAGGCCCAGCCTGACAGGGAGTTTACCCTACAGCACCACTCACACACCACATTATCCACCGTGGACAGTGGCTTTGAATACACCCACGGCTGATTGTCCTGGAGCTGGGAGAGCGGAGCTGTGCGGAAAGGGAGGAGTTAATGCTTCCCACTCATCCATCTTTGAAGCAGGCAGGGAGCGCCCCAGACCAGCGTCCCAGGGCTTCCCTGGAGAACGGCGCACACTTGTGACGTGTCACGGCCCTGCCGCAGCAGAGGTCCTGGATAAGCACAGCAGGGAGGGGGAACTGCTCAGAAATCCCAGGGAATGTACGCCAATGCCAACAACTTTTGGGTCAGGGCAGAGAACTGACTTAAATCTCCGGGAACACCTGGGAGGTTTGATAATTGGAACTGCCCTTCCCCCCTAACCGCTCAGACACGCCCTAATCTTAAAACATAGGAGAAAATCAGACATGGAAAACCCGAACGCAAACACTCAAATCAAAAGATCAGAAGACACACAGTACCTGGCTCAGTTACTCAAAGAACTACTGACAGACTATCAAAGCATGGCACAGAATATAAAAGACATAAAGAAGACCGTAGAAGAGAATAAAGAAGATATTGCAAGAGTAATTAAAAAAATAGATCATCTTATGGAAACTAAAGAAACTGTAGGCCAAATTA
>PVKY010011574.1:0-11954 GCA_004027775.1 Bradypus variegatus
TTACTCACTGAGTGACCCTGGGGCAAGTCACACAACCTCTCAGAGCCCCCCAGTTTCCTCATTAGGAAATTCATGCTGAAGGTTTTATTTAAATCAGGGCAAGCAGAGTACAGCTTAGCTAGCAGACCTACCCCTCCACCTCCAGCCCACTGTACGTGAACATACTCCACCTTCCTCTCTCCTTCAAAGCCACTGCCCCAAGGCTTCATTTTAAACTTAAACTATTAAAAGGGCCATAAGATGCTGGATGTGATTTTCCCAGGGCCCAGCCTGCACTTCGGCACTGCCAGCCCATTCGTTCCAGCACCATGGACAGCTGGATGGAACAAGCCAGTTGCTAAGCATTTTCTGTTCCACCAACAGCACAGGTGGGCAGCTCACATCCCCATGTTGAAGACAAAGAAAGCACAGCTCAGAAACTACCTCTTCTGCAGCCTGGTGGAGAGGACCCACCTTCTTCTGTGAGACCTTTGCCAGGTTAATTCACCTCTCTGTCCTGATTCCTCATTAGACAGTGGGGGAAGTGGTGACAGTATCTACCTCTGGGGGGTGGGACCTCTCTGAGGTCCAGAGAGAGGAAAGGATTTGCCCAGAGTCTCACAGCTATTAAAACAGTGGCTGGCAGATCATTGGAGCCCATTACTGAGGTGCCCGGTCTCCCCAAATGAGAGCCTCCTGACCCCAAGCAGCTCAAGGTGGGATGTCTCACCCACCCAGCTCCGAGTCCTGTAATTTGGAGCTATGATCATCTCTGATGTTGGTGCTGGAAAGAACCCAAGTGCTGGAAGAGATCCCAGCCCTCCATGATTTCCCAGAGATGCACCCAAACATCATGAGTTCCTCATCACTGGTTTAAGGAGCTTGCCACCTTTACAGCCAGGTTCCAGCTGAGTGACCTTGAGTGGGTCACTCCTCTAAGTATCATTTCTTCGGGAATGATGATACTACTTGCCTCACAGGGTGCTTGTGATGAATAAATGTGATGATGAGTGTAATGTTCTTAGCACAATGCTCAAAACTTAGGAAGCAGTCAGGACAAATGAGCAATTATTATCAGTAACATCATTATTATTTTGACTGTCAGTTCATCCAGAAAAGTCTATTCCATGATCCAGAAAAATCTATTCCAGGATCGTGCCCAAGCCAATCTTTGATTTTTTTGTAACTTACATCCAGAAGATATTTGTACAACCTCCAAGAGGTCATGGTCAGGGCCCTGGAATGTCAAAGTGATCATTGCTGTCTATTGTCTCTGGACCCAAAATACAACCTTGGTCCAGAGGTTCATGCTCCCACTCTCTGGCCTGGATATAAAATGATGGGGTTGAACTGTGCTTAGCATTTCCCTAATATTAAGATCGTTTTCCTCTTAACCACAAAGGGCCTGCCATCAAGTAGCGGATCAATGAAATGCTGATGAATGAATCCTCCCAACAACCCTAGGAGGGAAGCCACTAGCATCTTCATTCCCAATAGGGAGATGGAAGCACAAAGGGGGCAAGGAGCTTGCCCAGCTAGTAAGCAGTGGAACAAGGTTTTGAGACCAGTCTGACTCCACAACAGAAACACTTAACCATGACCTAAGCTGCCACCAGTCGGCAAACTCACTCAGAACTGGCCTGCATGTGATCAACCTGCTGTCTGCATGGGGAGGGGTGGGGTGGGTGGGCCAGGACTGTCTGCTTTTGCCCTGCACCTAAGCTGCCCCCTTTAGAAAGATGTAGCTTGGAGAAGTGATAACTCCATACAAGGTTGGGGCTGTGCAGAATTTCTGAATCAAGTGGCTGAGGAAGATGTGTTGAGGGCCTACTGGATGCCTGGCCCTGAATGCACCTATCCCAGCTAAGGACTCTGGCCACATTTCCTCCCAGTTAGATGGGGGTTTTAAGGGGGCAGTCAAGTGACCTACATTGAACTGTTGGTCCAGGTGACCTCAAGCATCATCAGCACAATGTAGGTGACCCCTCCCAGAAGACCCGGCAAGCCAAAGGTGTAGTGCACGCCATAGCTGTTCTGAATCCCCGGCACGCGGTTACAACACATCTAGGGACAAACAATTATAAGCATAATTAGGAAGATAATTATAAGACAGATACCCCTCTCCCCACCTTTCACAGATCATTGTCATCCAGGGCCACCAAAGGAGGCTGGGTGCCAGGGCTCACCTAAAGTAGTGCTTCTCAGACTTGACTGCCCTCACATCCCATGAGAATCTTATTAAAATGCAGATCCGATTTAGTGGGTCTGTGGTGGTGCCTGAGATTCTTCATTTCTAACAAGGTCCCAGGTTATGCCAATCCTGCTGGTCCATGGACCACACTCTGAGTAGCGAGGATCTAGCCCAGGTACTGCTTTGATATTTGAGGCTGATAATTCTTTGCTGTGGAGGATGTGCTGTGCATTGTCAGATGTTTAGCAGCATCCCTGGTTTCTACGCTCTAGATGCCAGTGTCAACCAAAAATGTCCCTTGGAAAGTAAAATCACCCCCAAATTGAGACTCATGGGTCTATCCCAATTTGAAGTGTCATCTTAAAGTCAACATGGCTGGTTAGAAGAAAAGCCAGAAGAAAAGAATCTGACCACACCTGCAGACTCCCAGCTGAGTGCTCCTTCCACCTTATCAAGTTGCCTCCCAGAGGTCCGTAGTCCAATAGGTACAGATACAAATGCAAATGCAAAAACTTATTCCCTCCTTTAAATCCCCATTGTCTTCAGAATAAAAATCCAGACTGGTCAGCTGGTCCCACCCATGCTTCACCTGGACCGTATGGTTCAGTTTTAAGAATGTTTTTGAGTTTTCTGATTGAGCCACATGCTTTTCTCACCATTGAGTCTTTGTACATGCTGTTTCTTCTACCTGAAATGGATTTTCCCACTTGTTTACCTGGCTAATACTATTTATCTATGGATCTAAACTCCTGTAGGAGTTAACTCACTGTATTCTGTTTGTCAATTTGCCTTGCTAACCTATAGCTTAGGAAGCAAGAGAAGTATTACACCATTAGTATTGAATGAATGAATAAATGAGTGACTTATCTTTGAATAACCGCCTTCCCCACCCCCCAGTGATAGAGTCAAGGAAACTGAGACACAGAGAGAAAAAGCCATTGATGCTGAGCCTGATGGTAACTTGTTATGCGTTCTTTGTCATAGAGGGTACTTCTTCCTTTCATCTCAGGGTTTCAAAGTCAGGGGAGATAAAAGATATTTGTTCCCATTCCAAAGATAAGAAGCAGACTGCCCCATCTTTGTTCAAATCAAACTGTTGGTAAGTTCATCCTTATTTTTGGTTGAATATCCACAGTTATCCAAAACAAGCTTCTTGAGCTACCCAAAAGTCTATTGCTTTGTCCTCCACCAAGCCTTCAAACCAATTAAGATTTGTTATCATGTCCCTAAATATTTCTCTTTTAAGTGCATTACGACCAGTTGATTAAACAACCTAATGGAGTGTTCTGGTATGATCAGTACTTGTTGAGTACTGAAGGAAGAAAAATCCATTCACTTAGAAGCAGAACTGAACAATCAGAAGTGGAGGTGATCTGGATTATCAGTGCAGCACCCCTGTTCTGGGTGCTGCCCCTTCTGTCCCCATCCACATGGTTCACTGGCAGCAGCTATATATGTACCGTGTCCCCAACTTCCCCTCATGCCCCCGATGATCAGTTCAGGGATAGGGACATAATCCGTGCTAAGTCAATAAGCCCCTTCTCCAGAGAATTTGTAATTGTGGTCAAGAGATTCCACCCAGCTGTTTCCCTGAAGAGAGGAGCTACATTCTACTGGGTGGACTAGGAGAAAAGGAAGCAGGTCTACAGAGTGAGAATGAAGCAGATATGCAGGAAAAGCAAAGAAAGAAGTAGAGCTGGGACTTCCTGGGCTCCCTACAACACTCCAGTCTTTGGTGCCAGCCATTCCTGGGTACCAGCAGCACCCCTGACCTTAGGTTCTGTGACACCCCAGTAGGCTTACAACAAATTCCACCTTTAATGCCATTAGCTTGAATAGGTTCTGTTGCTTGTCACTCCCCAGCATTCTAACAAATGCACCATCCAACCTGGGGGTGGGGGGTGGGGAGAGGCCCCTCATCCAGACTTTGAAACCAACCTGAGAAAGTGCCAACACCTGCCCAAGGCAGCCCATGGCACCACGTCATGGTCCACCAAGGACCACACAACAGCCCACCATGTTCTAAGTCAAAGCAGAGGGTGTTGGTTGCCCAGCTCCTTACCGGCAAGCACTTGGCTCCTGCGATGGAAATCAGCCCAGCCACAAGGCCCAGCACCATGGCAAGGAAAGGAGAAGGGATCAGGTGACCTGAGGCACCCATAGCCACGCCTCCTGCTAGCACAGCATTGTGGATATGAGTCTGCAAAGAAATCCTTTGTGGGTGAATGAAGCACAGAGAGGACACTATTGTGCCCAAAGTTAGTCAGCAAGCGGGCAGCAGGGCACCACTGCAATGTCTTCCCTGCTTCACTGATTCTGAAACCATCCCCACCCCCAGCTTGGGACCACAGGAATGTCATCAGTGGGCTTTTCTTTCCCCCATCTCTCAGGCTCAGGGATCAGTCCCCCAATTGGGACGCGTTTAGGGAATCAGGTTGTTCAGCATCCTGGTCACCCCTCACACTAATAAGTGATGTGTTCTTGGGTGTTTAACCTCTCAGAGCCTTGATTATCCCATCAGAAAAATGGAGCTGTGAAGTATGTGCAGAATGTTTAACTATGGTGAACTTAAACTTTGGAAATGGACAGAGGTGACAGTTGCACCTTATTGTAAGAAAAATTAATACTGAATGCTGTGTAAATGTGGTGGAAGGGGGAAGTTTAGAGTTACGTATGTCACCAGAAGGAAAGTAGGAGATTAAAACATGGGAATGTATAATACAGTGAATTTTGAGGTGGACGATGTCCATGATTAACTGTACACATATTAGAAAGTTCTTTCATGAACTAGAATGAATGTATGACACTATTACAAGGAGCTAATAATAGAGGGGTATATGGGGAAAACGTACCTATTGCAAACTATGGACAAGAATTAACAGTAATATTTTAATATTCTTTCACCAATGGTAACAAATGTACCACACCAATACTATGGGTCATCAATGGGGGGCTAAGGGGTATGGGAGGATTTGGGTTTTATTTTTTAATTTATGGTTTTTGTTTGTTTGTTTGTTTTTTGTAGTGTCTCGGTTTTATTTATATCTTTTTGGTTTTTTGGGGGGGTATTTTTTATTCTGATTTCTTTTCTGGAGTAAAGAGAATGTTCTAAAATTGATCACGGGGATATATGCCTAACTATGTGATGATACTGTGAGCCAGTGACTGTACTTTGGATGGTTTATATGGTGTGTGAATATATCATAATAACATTGCAAAAAAGTTTTCTTAAATGGAGCTGCGATTGTACCTACTTGAGAGAGGAATTGTTAGGATTGAATGAGTTACCACATGTATGGCCCTTAGCATAGTACCTGGCATTCGGCATGAATAATGCCTAATAAACATAAGCCATTATTATTGCTTTTATGATTTTTATTACTGTTATTGGTTAGTTGATGACTACGTTACTCCTATGACTGGAATCAGTTCCAGTACTGGGACTTGTCCCTGGTCACATTTCAGTCAGCCTGTGTTCTTCTTGAACCAGGGCCTTATCTTGCTCTTATCCTCCTCCCCCCGTTCCCCAACTCAAACTAGGTCTTGGAACTTGGGGCTCTGGCAGCAAGTGCTGGGCTTCCCTGACCTGGTGCCCACACCTGCCTCCCCAGATGTCCCCACCTTGTCTGCTCCTAGACTCCCGGTCACCAGGGAGGTCCCCTGTGGGACACCCACCTCCCCTCAGCGCTGGCCTTATACTGTTAACCTGTCATCGTGGCCACCTTCTCCCCAGTCCAGACCCCATCGGTCTAGACTTTCCCACCACTTCTGGTGGGTTGATCCCATGCCCTGATCATTATGGAAAATTGCTTTGCCTTCGGTTCTACCCTCTCAACCATCACTCCCCACCAAAACTCACACACACAGTCCCCCCGCTATCTTAATAAAGAATAAGCCTATCACTCACTCTACACTAAGAACTTACATGGATTATCTCTTAATTCCCACTCTATGGATGAGGTAGTCGACACTCAAAAGTTTAATTGGCTTAACTAATGTCACATAGCCAGTGTAACATACTTCTTAACCTCCAATTCTGATAATTGCATTATTGAAATTTCTTGGGGGAATTGGGGAGACTGACTAATTCTATTCCTGCTCTTTTCCGCTGACTCTTACTTATGGTGGCTGAGTTTTGTAATTAGGTCTATTTGATGCCAAAGCTCATGATTTAAATGCTCCCCTTGAGAGCCTTTGGTCATTTCATAGTTTCCTAAATCCCAGTGCCCATTTTGACAATGCAGGGCCCTCCCTGACGCTCCAGGGCTCTGCGGGAAAGGCTCCCGTGTTGGGGCTGGGGCCGGGGGCTCAGAGGGGGAACATGTGTATGTGTGTCAGGCCTAGAGGACCCAAGTGCTGCCCAAGGGCCAGCCGCCCTGGGCCCCCTCCTCACCATGCTGATCTTCCCTCGGGGGTGCACCAAGGCCGACACTGAGATGGCTGTCACCGCACTGACCGCAAGCGCATAGTAGGTGTTGAACACGGCATGTTTCCTTTCACTTTGACTGTCCAGCAGAGCGGAATTGAAACTTGGCCAGAATGTCCACAGGAAGAGGGTGCCTGGGGACCAGAGAAGATCAAGGCCCAGAGCCACCACTCCTGCCCCAAAGCCTGCACCTCTAGGGGGCTGCAGATGGAAGAATCTGGGAGCTGGAGAGCCTCAACTTGGTCACTCTCTAAGCTATGTGACTTTGGGCAAGTCATGTGTCCTCTCCAAATTCTCAAGTTGGTAGGGACTTGAGACATATTTTATAGATAAGGAAACCAACATATTTTACAGACAAGGAAACTAAAACCCAGAGAATCGAAATCCCCCAAACCCAAGCCTCCTGACACTAGTCTGAGATGGATAAGTGCTTATTTAAAAAAATTAGTGTGCTGCATTAATTCAGCCCCATGGCCTGAGATCCATTCACCTGCTGTCAAGCTTGCATCCTTATTTTCTCTAAGCTTCTCTTAGGAGCCTAAGTTCATCATTTCCACTGAGGCTTTTCAATATACAGCATTGTTGTTATTCTCTTCCTACCCCACCCCTGCTCCTTCCTCTACTCCCAGTTTCCACTTTCTTCCCTTGTCCAATTCCTTCTTTTCAGTTGAGGATGAAAGGATTGGATAAACTTTTTATACTCAAATGTAATGCGTCTCTCCTCTCCTTTGGATATTAATAAAGAGAAGTCCCTAGAAGGGAGCCCTTCAACATTTAGCAAACGCTTCTCCAGAGAATGAGTCAGTAGGGAGGGATGTCAGACACTCAGGGCAGGTTGGAAAGGACAGAGATTTTCCGGCAGAGCCGTTTTGGAACCTCTTGGCTCAGCCCAGGGATGAGACCACCGCAACCCCCACCCTGAACTTACCCAGCATGGCAAACAAACTGGGGCTCGTTGCCATCTGCATTTTCTCTTCCGCTCCTTGGGGCAGAGGCTTTGAGATGCACAAGGACACACTCACCCCAAAATAGGCTGCAAACACGTGGATGTACATTATGCTCAAGTGGTCGTCTACCTGCAACAAAACCCAGCAGGAGCAGTGAATGCTGGCAACCTCTGCCCATAGGCAGTCCCTTTGTGTTCCTTAAAAAAGTTCTGGTTTTCCTGTGGGAGGTGTGGCTTGAAGGCATAAGATTGGCGTTGGGAGCTTACCCAGCCCAGCAGTTGTTCTCCTTTCAGGAGAGCGCTGTGGGGAGCCAGATATTCATTCCAGGGAGGTTGCTGGTTGTCCTTTATCAGTAGCTCCTAAATGATTTCAGCCAAGGTCCTCTAGGGTGGTGCAAAAATCCACAGGGACATGCTCTGCACTGCTTCCTACTTTTTGGCAGAAATTCCACTTTTTGCATGGAGTGATGAATGATATAAACTTTGTAACATGAAGCAGTCAAATTTCTGATCATACTAAACTTAAGTCTTTGATATATGCTAGACTCATGTCTAGATATATGGTAATTTCGCTTTATGAATATCAACTTTAGTAATCCTTAGTAACTCACGAGGTGGGCTATTGGTAAAGCCTATCAGCTGTGCCTCCAAAAAATATCCATAAATAGAATTTTTCTACCTCTCCCCATGGACACCACCTTTGTTTAAGCCCCACCATCACTACTACCCAAAATTATTGCAACAGCCTCCCCACTGGTCTCCTCATTTCCACATTTGTCCTCCTACTGACTATTCTCCATGCAGCAGCCAAAGTGCCTGTTAAAACGTAAGTTGGAGCATGCCACTGCTCTGCTCAGAGTTCTCCAGTGGCTGCCACTGCTCTCCAAGTCAATGTCAGCATTCTCGCTATGGGACCCTCTGTGATTTGCTCGCCCCCTAACCTTCCTGACTTCACCTTCTACTCTCGCCCTCCCTTGCTCCACTTCAGGCACACTGTCCTTCTCTCTCTTCCTCCCACCTCAGGGCCTTTGCACTGGTTGTCCCACTGCCTGGAAGGTGCTTACCCCCAGCAGTGGCAAAACAAGGGCAGGGTTAAAGGAGTGGCACAGGCAGTGAGAGGGTGCATCTGTCTGTAGAGAATTTAAGGCAATAATAAGACCAACTAAATTCGGGCTGCTTTTAATTACCTCCGTGGCCCAACAGTTCTAAAGAGCATTGATGATAAGCTTCTCCTCCCCAAAGAAGCAGACCACTCCCACTGCCCTGCCCTTTTCAGACACCCACAAGCCTTTCTCACCCACTTCCTTCAGGCCTTTACTCAAAAATGACTTGCTTGGTGAGGACTTCCCTGGCCACCCTATTGAACGATTTGTTCCCCCTCCCCAATTCTTCATATCTCTTTCCCCATTTTATTTTTTCTCCTTAGCACCTACCATGCGCCAACATGCTATACTGTTTACTATATTGTTTATTAGCAGTCTTCCCCTCTGGAGTGGAAGTTCAATGAGAGTTGTATTTTTACATTGCCTAGAGGAGTGCCTGGTGCATAATATACATTGAATAAATATTTGTTAAATTAATGAATGGTAAGGAGCCCTCAGTCATACATAAAAATTAAAGTCTGTGGAATTCTGTTGTAGGAATCGAAAAGAGATCACGCATTTTTAATTTCCTTGAGGTCCCCCAGGATTCCTGGAACCACACTTGGGGATCACTTACCTGGAATATTCATTTCTTGAGTTGCCTCCACTGAAGAGGCTCTAGTCACTGGTTCTGAGTCCCCCTGAGATGTTCCACTAACAAACCCAGGCTGAACTGGAATTTTGAGGGCAAGCAACGAACTCTCAAAATCAGCACTAATCCCTCCCTTGAACAGCTAAACTAGTAGGTCCAAGCTGCAGAGCAGAGAGGAGGTGGCATTGAATTAATGCAGCCTTTAAAAATAAGCATTAAGACTAGCTGTGGGAAGTCCCCCCTCTTCTTAACAGCTCCTGGCAGCCATGCTTTTACTGTGTGAACCATTCTATGAGGCCAACATCACCCTAATACCAAAGCCAGATAAAGGTACTATAAGAAAAATACAGACCAATATCTCTTATGAATATAGATGCAAAAATCCTCAACAAAATACTAGCAGACCAAATCCAACAGTATATTAAAGAATTATACACCAATATCAAGTGGGATTTGTCCCGGATTTGCAAGGGATTTTTCAACATAAGAAAATCAGTTAAGTAACACACCATTTTAACAGAATGAAGGAAAAAAACCACATGGTCATCTCAATTGATACAGAAAAGGCATTTGACAAAATCTAGCACCTCTCTTGATAAAAACGCTTAGAAAACTAGGAATAGAAGGAAATTTCCTCAATATGATTAAGGGCTTGTATGAAAACCCCACAGTTAATTTCATATTCAATGGTAAAAGGCTAAAAGCTTTCCCTCTTAGATCAGGAATGAGAAAAGGATGCCCAATGGCACTACTGTTACTCAACATTGTACTGGAAGCCCTAACTAGAGAAATCAGGCAAGAAAAGAAATAAAAGGCATCCAAATTGGAAAGGAAGAAATAAAACTTTCCCTTTTTGCAGATTATGTGATCCTATATACAGAAAATCCTGAAAAATCCACAACAAAGCTCCTAGAGCCAATAAATGATTCAGCAGAGTGGCAAGGTATAAGATCAATAACCCCAAATCAGTAGTGTTTCTATATACTAGTAATGAAAAATCAGAAATCAAGAAAAAAAGATCCATTTACAATAGTAACTAAAAGAATCAAATACCTAGAAATAAATCTAACAATTACGTAAAGAACTTGTACACAGAAAACTACAAACCCTTGCTAAAAGAAATTTTTAAAATACCTAAATAAATGGATGGCCATTCCGTGCTCATGAATTGAAAGACTAAATATTGTTAAGATGTCAGTTTTACCCAAAGTGACTTACAGATTCAACACAATCCCAATCAAAATTCCAACAGCCTTCTTTGCAGAAATGGAAAAGCTACTCATCAAATTTATATGGAAGGGTAATGGACCCCAAATAGCCAAAGCTATCTTGAAAAGGTAGAACAAACTTGGAGGACTCACACTTCCTTATCTTAAAACTTATTACAAAGCCACAGTAATCAGAAGATATGGTACCAGCACAAGGACAGACATATAGACCAATGAAATCAGACTGAGAGTTCAGAAACCCTCACATTTATGGCCAACTGATTTTTTCCCCAATTTTTTTTAATATTCATTTTATTGAGATATATTCACATACCACGCAGTCATACAAAACAAATCGTACATTCAATTGTTCACAGTACCATTACATAGTTGTACATTCATCACCTAAATCAATCCCCGACACCTTCAGTAGCACACATACAAAAATAACAAGAATAATTAAAGTGAAAAAGAGCAATTAAAGTAAAAAAGAACACTGGGTGCCTTTGTCTGTTTGTTTGTTTGTTTGTTTGTTTCCTTCCCCTATTTTTCTAGTCATCCATCCATAAACTAGACAAAGGGGAATGTGGTCCTTATGGCTTTCCCAATCCCATTGTCACCCCTCGTAAGCTACATTTTTATACAGTTGTCTTCAAGATTCATGGGTTCTTTTCCCCCAATTTTTAGATTGAGGTAGCATATATAACAAAATTTAACACTTTTGCCATGTTTAAAAGTTTCATTCAGTAGCATTAATTACACTTACAGTAGCCAACTGGTTTTTGACATGAGGGCAAAGAGAAATTGATTGTTAAAAAAAAGTCTCTTCCTTCAATTAGAGATATGAATGAAGCAGATCTGGTTAAGACTAGGGCAAATCAGGCCAAAGGGTAAAGGATGAAACTGACTGTGTGTTAAAATTTCAACTTCCATGTGAGACCAAGGGAAGAAATGTTTATTTGGTGTAGGATCTATATTTTCTAAACAATATAACTTCTACAGTCAGTTTATTCAAACACCACAATTACATGGAATTTTGAATAAGAAATGAGATATGGTAGGTCTGTATAGGTTACAGTGAAAAAGCAACACATCCCAAAGTAATTTGGGTGGAGAATAAAAATATATATTCAGGCCCCCCCTGAGGAGCTAGGGGAGTATGTGGAGGTGTTGGACTTCCTCACCTGGATTGTTCCTGATGTTCTCACAAACACTGGGGAATGACAGCTTGACATGCTGAGCCCTCTGTCTTGGGGCTTGCCCCTATGAAGCTTGTTACTGCAAAGGAGAGCCTAAGCCTGCTTATAATTGTTCCTACGAGTCTTCCCCTAAGTGCTTCTTTGTTGCTCAGATGTGGCCCTCTCTCTCTCTCTCTCTCTCTCTCTCTCTCTCTCTCTCTCTCTCTCTCTCTGTCTAACTAAGTCACCTTGGCAGAGATCTCACTGCCCTCCCCACTATATGGAAGCTGAC
>PVKY010011575.1:0-11954 GCA_004027775.1 Bradypus variegatus
AGCCTGGATGCTAGTAAATAAAAACTAACTCATAAAATAATTTTAAGGAATGGTTAAAATGGGGTATTTTGTGTTATATATATATATGTTACTACAATAATACTTTTTAAAGACCTTTATTTGTATAAATTCATATTTATGTAAACTAACTAGAATGATGAATCCCAAATTAATAATAATAGTTATTATTTATTATTATTATGTTAGGGTTAGGTTTTTAAATGTGATTACTTTTTTTTTTTCCTTTATCAACCTTCCCAGCAGTTAACTGATTATTCCTTTATTTCAAAAGAGAGGAAAGTTTTGATATCCAACATACTAATTCCCTCCCTGGTTTCCAGAAACGAAGGCGACCGCACTGTACCCCAGCTGTAGGGAAGGGTGCAGGAGATCTTACCTGCAACATGAAATGAAGGTCGTAGTTTCTTCCTTCAAGACCACTGGCTCCATTTATGCCAGGCTCTTCACATGGGAGGAATAGATTACCCCAGGGACTTGGGAGAAGTATATACTTTCTAATAGCAAAAATACAAATGTGGGGGTCAAACCTCAGTTTGCCTCTTAGTGCTTGAATGATGTTATACAGATTTCATAATCTCGTGTCAAATGTGAGTATGGTAATACATACCTTGATAGGGGCTCTATGAGAGTCAAGATAATGCATATAAAACAGCACAGTACCTGACTGTTAGTGTTAAATAAATAAACTCAGAGTCAAGATAATGCATATAAAACAGCACAGTACCTGACTGTTAGTGTTAAATAAAAACTCATTTAGGAACTTTGGGGGAGATGGTGGCAGTAAGTAATTGGAAGCACTGAGTCAGTCTTTATTTTGGACTTCTGTGAATTTTGTATTTGGTTGTAATCACATGTTCCTTTCAACTGAGCAGTGCCCAAGTTTAGTCATAGGAAAGTTAGTAAAATATATAAATAGCCCAGTCCAAAGAGAGAATTCCAAGTCTCAACTCGACCACATTTTCAGTTTAAGAAGTAGAGACTTTGAAAGAAGAGTAAAATGAAAGATGATAATGAAGTTTTTGAAGATGTTGATAAAGAATGAGAGTGGACAGTCTGTGGATCAAGAATTTAAGGACAGTTTCTGAATGTTGGCACATATGATGCCCTATTATGCATCTATTAAATTATGTTGACAAGTTTTCATACCAGATAAAATGTTTGTTTTTCAAGATTAGGACAGAGTATGATCATTATTCTGTTAGAAATGCACAGGAATGTACAAAAGTGAAGGAATTAGGGTGCCTTTTTCCTCCCTTTACACAAGTAGATATTTTCCAATGTCTATTATAATTAGAAAAATGCTTTCTAATTTTTTGAAAAGTATTCCTTTTTGTCTTGATCCTAGCCTTTCTGGTTACAGAAGATTCATATGTGTTCTCGTAGCAAAACAGCTAAAGGTTTAAGTGCCCTGAAGAAAAGATGCAGCCTAATTAAAATGGGAAATTTTTTCATCTTTTTCTGTAATCCTTGATTCATCACAGAGAGTAACATTTTGAGGTTTTTTTCTTTTATTTTTCTAATACTTGAGTTCAAAGCACTTAAAAAATAGTTTCTATATTTAGAAACATTCTTCCTAACCACAGTTTGCCTACTGTCTAAGGTATATGTTTCTAAATCTTTATGATCAAATATTACTCTGTGTTTTTTAAAGACATATAAGTAGAAAAGAATGAATTGCTTATTGAGCTGCACGTGACTGCTGTTCATAATTATTTACACATGGAAATTCATTGTAGTCATAAGCAAATGGTTTCCATATACTTTTGCTCTCTTAATTTGCAGTGAGATTTTTGAGGTCCTAAAGGCCATGTATTAAATTTGTCTAAGTAGTGTTGTTCTCCTGGAAGTGAGAAATGAAGTGTGGTTTGAAAATTGAAAAGTCATGAATGCTGACTTAAAGGTTGGTTTGAGGATCTCATTTTTCTTATTTCCCAATCACCCCGGAAAAGAATGCAGACATGAATTATGAAGAGTAGAGATTATTTGATATATTTTAAGGCTTAGTTACTCTGTAAAATTTCTCAATTTATGTAACTAAATTTCTATTTTAAGACAAAGGTTTTTCAGACTTTTCTGTAGGAAGGTGAGGAAGAAAAAGTTTTAGCTTGCGTATTGTTGCTTGGCATCCATCCAGTTTCAGTCGTAATTCTTGCCATTAAAGTCTTAACCTGCATTTTTTTCTTTTTAAAGTAAGGTAGTAAAGTTGGTCTTCTCATTTCCTCTATGTGTTTCTCCTTCCTGTAGCCTTTCACTTTGTGTTCTACCATTAAATTATAAATCATTAAGAAAATCACTGTAACTTATTATTGTATCATACCGACATGTAAATTGAGTCACAGGCATTTATTAAGAGAGCATGGGACCCCTCTGAGCTTTAGGGTTCGATAATCCAGGCAAGTTTGTGCGGCTTTTAAATAGTCTGTTCTTTACCCTTCCATTAGTTAGCAGTAATTTTACAGCATCACCCACTCTTTCACTACAACTGAAAACACCTCACAAACACATGACAGTAAATGGTATAATGAATGCTTTAAAGGCAGGTTTCTCTAATGGACACCATTAAATTGACATTCATTTTAAAATTATTTAGCATAAAGGGGCAGTAATTATTTTAACAAGCTACCATTTGGAAGTAGGGAGAGATAGGAAAAGAGAAAGGCATTGTAATCTTTGAATGTATTTGTGACTTTTCTAATTTGTTTCTCCTGGGTGAGTGTAGATAACAAAAATTGAAGTTACTAAGATAGTAAAGGGATATTTTCTACCTATAATGCAAATTACAATTTACAGGAAGCTTTATTTCTTGTAACTGAGTCGTATCCTTTATAAAACTTGTAAAAAATTATCGATGTCCTTAACTCTGGATGCTGTTTTTAAAAAATGTATGTACAAAAAAAATACTCTGTCACTGTGGAGACAAGACAGGCTTTTTTATAGAGAAACTAATCACAAGGGAAGTATAGCTTTGGCATTTTTTTTCCCTAGATCTCCAAATAAGTTTGAGCTTGTTAAAATCACGCATCACCAGTTTTGTGATTAGGCACCTATGCTTCTCAGTAAGTGCCTGCCCTTTTAGAAACCATCTGTCTTTTTCCAATAGCCTAGCAAAGTTATCTCATGTCTGCATTACATGAATGGGGCCTCAGCAGGGCAGAATTCCACGGGACTCGGATATTATCATTTGTACTTGTTGGGTCACAGACCCACACTGACTAATGAATTAGATAGGAAGTAGCACAAGTATTGATTATTGAAAGTGCTCTGTAATAGCAAGGCGACTTTTGGAGAAGAAAAAACAAGGAATTAAAACACTGTTGTAAAATGTCATATTAGAATAATAGACTGACTCCAACAGTCTAGAGATGTAATTTAATAGATGAATTTAATAGGGATAAATATTGTGCCCTATGCTTAAGTTTTGGGGTTTTTTTCTAATTATTATGATTATTATTTAAATGAGAAAACAGCTTTTATTTACTCTGGGCTAAATCTGAATTGTGCCTTCTGGTCACATCTTTTATAGGTGAGTTATTAGTTCAGCAGACAGCTCTCCCATGTTCTCTCTTTCCTCCCCTACTCCTTTTTTTTTATAAGCCTTTTTTACTGAGATACATTCAAACACCATACAGTTCATCCAAAGTATACAATCAGTGGCACATAGTATAATCACAAAGTTATACATTCATCACCACATCAATTTTAGAACATTTTTATTACTCCAAAAAGAAAAACCCCATACTCCGTATTCCCCCAACTGTTGACCCTTAGCATTGGTGTGGTACATTTGTTATAGTTGATGAAAAAATATTAAACTATTTCTGTTAACTATAGTCCATAGTTCGCATTAGTAGCATTTCCCCCCATATCCCACTCTGTTATTAACTCCTTGTAATAGTGATGTACATTTGTTCTAGTTCATGAAAGAACATTCTTGTATTTGTGCTATTAATCACAGTCATCATCCACCACAAGTTTTACTGTATTATGCAGTCCCATGTTTTATCCTTTAACTTTCCTTTCTAGTGACATATATGACCCTAAACTTCCCCTTTCAACCACAATCACACACATAATTCAGTGTGTTAATTCCACTCACTGTAATGGGCTACCATCAGCCTCTATCCATTTCCAAACATTTACATTCAACCTAATAAAAAATTCTGCACAAATGAAGCATCTGCTGCCATTTTCTATCCTCATTCTATTGCCTGGTGTTCTAATTTGCTAATGCTGCCATTATGCAAAATACTAGAAATAGATTAGCTTTTAAAAAAGGGGTTTATTAGGCTACTGAGTTACCATTGTAAGGTCATAAAAGTGTCCAAACTAAGGCTTCAACAAGAGGACACCTTTACTGAAGAACGGCTGATGACATCCAGAACATCTCTGTCAGCTGGAAAGACACGTAGCTGGCATTGTTCCTTTGCTCCTGGGTTGCGTTTCAAAATGGTGATCTCCAGAAAATGTTTCGGGGCTTATTTCTTTTAGCTTCTCTGGAGCAAACTCTGGGCTAGCATCTCCACACCTCTCTAAGCATCTGTTTTCAATGGCCATCTCCCAAATGTCTCTCTCAGCTGCTGCTCTTGGGGCATTTTGTCTTCCTTTAGCTTCTCTGGAGCACTTTGGGCCAGCATCTCCAGTTGTCAGCAAGCGTCTGAGTCTCCTGGCTTAGCATATCGTGGGGTGCTTTTTTCATCTCTGCTCTGTGTGTGAGCTCCCTTTAAAGGACTCCAGTAAACTAATCAAGACCTACCCTGAATGGGCGGGTCAAATATCCATGGAAACATTCAATCAAGAGGTCACATCCTAATAAAAAAGATTAATAACTCTGCCCCCACAAGATTGCGTTAAAGAATATGGCTTTTGGGGGAAATAATATATTCAAACTGGCACACCTGGTAACCTATGTTCTAGATTTTAACTCTATGAGTTTATTTATTATAATTAATTCATGTTAGTGAGATCATACAATATTTGTCCTTTTGTTTCAGACTTATTTCACTCAACATTATGTCATCAGGGTTCATGTTGTTGCATACATCAGGACTTTATTCCTTCTTATTCCTGAATAATAGTCCATCGTATGTGTATACCAAATTTGTTTATCCATTTATTGGTTGATGGACACTTGGGTTGTTTCTACTTTTTTGGCAATTGTGAATAATGCCGCTATGAGTATCATTGTGCAAATGTCTTTTGAGTCCCTGTTTTCAGAACTTCTGAATATATACTTAGTAGCAGGATTGCCAGATCATATAGCAATTCTATACTCAACTTCCACTCAACTTCCTGAGCAACCAACAAGCTGTCTTCCACAGTGACTACACCATTCTATATTCCCACCAGCAGTGGATATTTCTCCACATCTTCTCTGGCACTTGTAGTTTCTGTTTTTTTTGTTTTTTGTTTTTTTTATAATAGCCATTCTAATAGATGTGAGATGGTATCTCTTTGTGGTTTTGATTTACGTTTCCCTAATAGTTAGTGATGTTGAGAATCTTTTCATGTGTTTTTTAACCATTTATATTTACTCTTTGGGAAAATGTCTATTCAAGTCTTTTGCCCATTTTTAATTGGGTTGTTGTCC
The DNA here is from genome assembly GCA_004027775.1 of Bradypus variegatus. Classification (NCBI taxonomy): domain Eukaryota; kingdom Metazoa; phylum Chordata; class Mammalia; order Pilosa; family Bradypodidae; genus Bradypus; species Bradypus variegatus. The sequence goes on from PVKY010011575.1 coordinate 5,609, forward strand.
TTTTTTGTTGAATTGTAGGATTTCTTTATGCCTTATGGATATTAAACTCTTATTGGATATGTGGTTTCCAAATATTTTCTCCCTTGGAGTAGGCTGCCTTTTTACCTTTTTGAGAAAGTCCTTTGAAGCACAGGAGGATTCACTTTTGAGGAGGTCCCATTTATTCTTTCTTTCATTGCTTGTGCTTTGGGTGTCAAGTCCAAGAAACCACTGCCTACTGAAAGATGTTGAAGATGCTTCCCTACTTTTTCTTCTAGGGACTTTATTGTCCTGTCTCTTATATTTAGGTCTTTGATTCCTTTTGAGTTAATTTTTGTATCAGGTGTGAGATAAGGTCCTCTTTCGTTCTTTTGGATATGGATTTATAGTTCTCCTAGCACCATTTGTTGAAGAGACTGTTCTGTCTAGTTGAGTGGACTTGGCAGCCTTGTTGAAAATCAGTTGACCATAATGTGTGGGTCTATTTCTGAACTCTCAGTTTGGTTCCATTGATCAGTATGTCTATCTTTATGCCAGTACCATGTGGTTTTGACCACTGTAGCTTTGTACTATGCTTTAAAGTCAGGAAGTGTAAGTCCTCCAACCATGTTCTTTTTTTTCAACATGTTTTTATTATGTGGGGTCCCTTACCCTTCCAAATAAATTTGATACTTGGATTTACCATTTCTTCATGAGAAATCAGACCTGGGTCTTATTGAGCATCACTTGTATGTGATGCATTGCTTTTCTCTTGCTGCTTTCAGAATTCTCTATTTTTGGCATTTGACATTCTGGTTAATATGTGTCTTGGAGTGGGTCTATTTGGGTATTTTGGGTTTATTCTGTTTGGAGTACACTGCATTTCTTTGACATGTACATTCATGTCTTTCATAAGAGTTGGGAAGTTTTGGGCCATTATTTCCTCAACTATTCTTTCTGTTCCTTGTGCTGCCGTTCATTTCTGTGAGATCCTGCTTACTTTTTCCATTCTCTTATCTGTTCTTTTATGTTTTTGATTTTGGATGTCCTGTCCTCTACGTTGCAGGTTCTTTCTTCTGCCTGTTCAAATCTTCTGACATGTGCATCTAGTGTTTTTTTTCCCTAGTGTGTTTTAATTTCCTCTATTGTGCTTTTCATTCCCATAAGTTCTGTTGTTTTTCTTTGCATACTTTCAAATTCTTCTTTATGTTCATCCAGTGTCTTAATATTCTTTATCTCTTTAGCCATATTTTCCTTCATCTCCTTGAATTGGTTTAGGAAATTTGTTTGAATATCTTTGATTAATTTTTCCAAATTTCATATCTCCTTTGACTTTTTATTTGTTCCTTTGACTGAGTCATATATTTTTGTTTCTTAGTATGGCTTGTAATTTTTTGCTGGTATCAGGGCATCTGATTATCTTGATGAGATTATTCTAAAGGCTGCTTTCCCTCTCTTCTCTAGGAGTTTGTTGTTGATTGGGTTCATGTTAAAGCTCTTCTTTGGCCCTTGGTTCATCAGTATTTCCCAGCCAATACAGGGGCAGGGACCTACACAGGGGGCGCAGACCAGTTTGAAAGGGCCCTGGGTGAGAAGGTCAGGAAAGCAGCTTCTCCAGACTGCACTTTCCTAGCCTTCCTAGAAGATGGTACTCTTTGGCAACCTATTCACTGCAGCTGTACAAAGGCAGGTTATTTTTAGCCTTCTGTCCCCTCCACTTTCGATGCAGGTCAAAACAGCAGTGTGGTGGGTACCTGTCTGGAAAGGGCCAAGGCTGCAGGACCCAGCGGTCCCAATTTGCCACAGAACTGCTGGCTCAGAACTGTGCTGCGTCCCACTCCATTCCTGGGGAGGACAGCTTCCCCAGCCCTCCTAGTGTGCAGCAACCCGCCCAGCCGTGACCCGACTAACCAGGGTGGGGGGTGAGTGCCTGGTTCCACGGCCGAGTGAGCCACTCACTGCGTTTCCTCAGCCTCTTTGTCCCGCTCTTCCCTGGGTCCTGCGTGGTACTCGCCTGCCTCCGGACCCCCACTGCCACTGCTTCAGACAGTTCCTGCCTGTCCTCTAGGTGTTTTTGGTGGAGCAGTGAGCCCAGGTGCTCCTTATTCCACCACCATCCTGTCCTCCCTTACTCTTACATCCTCTACCAAAGTACAGGCAAAGAGATCTCTAACCCCCTTCCCTGACCCCCCAAATCAGTATATGATAGTCAACAAAAATTGAGGAGAGATTCCTAGCCAAGAAAAGCCATGAAGGGCTGATGTAACCATAGACACCCCCTCCCCCCACCATGTACCATCAGTCCCCTTCTGGGTGCACCAGCAGCTGCCACCTGTCCCCATCATTTCCTATGGAGGCACTTTTAGGCTGAATAAAATAAGGTCCATCAAGTTGTTTTAGGCATGATCACAATAATGAGTTTAATTCTAAGTGTAGCCAGAACCAAGCAGAACAGGGAAGTTTCAGAGACAAAAATTGGGCTTTAAAAATTAAAATAAGACCATGTAAAATTTCAATTCCTAAAGAACAATGAATTATCAAAAACAGTGAACTGGCTATAAAAGCAGTAATAAAGCAATCCCATTTCTTGAAGGAAATTATTTTAAGAGATGAAGGGTAACAGATAGTAAACGAAGAGTTGAGGGTCATTCAGAAATATCAGGACCAAAGGCTTCAAATGTCTGTCCCTCTGGGCCTACTTCCTGCCCAACTCATCCCCAGAAAGGGGCCAGAATCAGGTTCCACCTAAACTCCTAAGACGTGTTGTTCTAGTTTGCTAATGCTGCCAGAATGCAAAACACCAGAAATGGATTGGCTTTTATAAAGTGGGTTTATTTGGTTACACAGTTACAGTCTTAAGACCATAAAGTGTTCATCAACACAGGGAACCTTCACTGGAGAATGGTCAATGGCATCTGAAAAACCTCTGTTAACTGAGGAGGCACGTGGCTGGGATCTGCTCCGAGTTCTGGTTTCAAAATGGCTTTTTCCCAGGAAGTTCCTCTCTGGGCTTCAGCTTATCTCCAAAATGTCACTCTCAGTTGCTCTTCAGAATGTCACTCACAGCTGCACTGAGTTCCTTCTGTTTGTTGGCTCATTTATATGGCTTCAGTGATTTAATTTAGACCCACCCTGAATGGGTGGGGTAACACCTCCATGGACATTATCCAATCAGAGTCATCACCCACAGTTGGGTGGGGCACATCTCCACAGAAACACTCAAGGAATTACAATCTAATCAACACTGATACCTCTGACCACACAAGACTACATCAAAAATAATGGCGTTTTTGGGGGACATAGTACATTCAAACCAGCACACATGTTATGCTGGTTTCTGGGGAAACTGCATCTCCTGAAGTAGTCTTTAAAAACCAGAGAGTACAATGATATGCCACTTTCTTCTTCCCATTTTAATTTTTTTTTTATTTGCTCTTTGACGATCAACGCAAAGCAAAACTATTAGTTTCAGATTCCTGAATTAATTTCACCTCACCTCATGGCTAAGGTGACCGAGAGGAGCACTTCCAGACAACTAAGACCAAAGGACTTCTATCGGCAGGACATTAGGGTTCTGTTTCCACTCTGTTTACTCTAAATACACCAATGGTAACGTGGAGGTTGGAGAAGGATGTTGAACTCTCCATTATAAGGTAGCATGACAAATGGCAGGGCTCTAGCTTGACTTTTAGGAACTGATTCTACTCTGGGGGGAAAACCCACATAATTAAGTTTCATGCTTATAAAATCATTCAATTCAGGAATAAGAGGCATTTGGTTGTAGATACAGTTCCCTCTGTAGAGACTAACTAAATTTGGAGAGGAAAAACACTAATTGCATTAACATTATGCGTTGGGTTTCTTACTCTTTCTTGTTTTGATACAGTTAATATCTGTATAAAGTGTGCTCAGGTACTTTCTGAAGCTACTTTCTTTAACTTCAGAAAGTACCTCGGTCATGAAGCTGCCTGTCACTGCTAAATTCGTTCCTTGCAGAGGCCTCAGAGCTCTGGGTTTGCCGAGTCAAGTCCTCAACATTTAAACTCTGTCTACAAACAGGACGTATCATGCAGTTCCAAGCATGACCCAGTACAACTACTGTGAAAGAAGTGGCTGCAAGGTAACTGCTGGATTTCCTCTTCAACCTTGTAATGTTTGCATAGTGGACATTCTAATATCAACTTGTTCCTGAGTTACCATCACTGTTGGAAGAACTGAGACCATTTCCTTATCAGCTGGAGGAGGCTGTGTGTTTTCCGGTTGCCCTAAAAGCTGGTAACAATGGCATCGCACCCTGTCTGACCCTAGGGCTGGAGTGCATATGCTTAAATTTTTAAACACACAGTTACTGACTTAGAGAAGGATGAGTTAAACAGTCCTAGTTAATTAAAAACAAGCATGTATCAACAGCATTTCATTAGGTTTAAGATTTTAAAACTCTTACTGAAATTAATTGTTGGAATAGTTTGAAAGTAGCAGTTGCTAACTTAGTAAGAATATTGCTACCCAAAACAAACTGATAAAAGAAAAACTTGTCATACAGTTTAGGATATCACAGCTTTGTTGAGTGATTCATGAATTGGGTAGCTTCCTGTTCAGAAAGTAGAAGGGAACTCAGGGAGTGAATGCAGAATGAAGGAAGGAAATTTCTGATTGGCTGGCAATGAGCTTGCATCCTCCTCAGGGGCTCTGATGGATGCTTGTGTAGTACCCTGTCCATTCTCATAGCTCTCTGTGCTGGACCTGGGCTGCAACTAGTTTCATCACCAGGTATTGCTTGCCAGCCACCCTGTAGGATGTGTTCCATTTTCTCAGAAAACCCCTGCAGATCAATTGTTTCTGTCCCATGGAAAAAGCCTTCTCAGAAAGGGGTCTTCCCCCTGCAGCACCCAAAGCAAGCAAGCATTTTATTTTACTTAACAAAACAAACTATCTAATTTTAGATTGCGTTAATTTAAAAATAGTGTTCAGAATCTAGGTGGTGAGAGTCTGCTCTGCTTTTGTTACTTATGTTTTGCCCTAAAGTATTATTATTGTTATTTTATTATCATTATTCTTTTAGCATTACCACACTTTCAGCTAATGACAAGATAATTCAGGTTGATGGATTTTAACCTCATGTCACAGGGAACAGTCAAGTAACTGTGGAATATGTGATCCAACATGAGCAGACAGGGAATAAAAAATAGGTGTTGTTTTGTCTGAAGCCTCCTCCAACTGATAAGACTATCCCAAGGGACCTAAGGACAGGAAGTGCAACCAGGCCTCTCCAAGGAGTACAACCAAGAACTAGAACGTCACTGGGAGGCAAAAGGGCTTTTTTCCCTCCCCTGTCCAGTGCTGTATGGTCTCTCATTTTTTCTCCTTCCTCTATTTCTTCTCCTTGTTATATGTGTGGCCTACCATGGTCTCCCAAATCTCAGCTTTGCATAACCCCCAGAGTTCAGGTTCTTAACAGAGACTGGAAAATATCCATGTCCCACTACTAAAATCTTGGAATAGAATCCGGTTACCTCGGCTTCACTCTGTTTTCTACCTTGTTCCAATTATTTGTTGTCCGGGAGAGGAAAGGTCATGTAGTTCAAAACATAGCTGCAGGAACACAGGAGGGGGAAGTCACGGGTGGGTAACAATAAGCAGCAGACATTCCAAACTGTTGAGTGCAGATACCTTGAAAAATTAGAATGGCTTTGCTGAAGGGAAATGATATTTGTTTGGGGGAGGAGAGCCTTAAAGAGCAGACTGCTGGGTTCAGTATAAGAAAACACTTATTAGAGCTTTACAAATTTGGACAGGCTTGTCATCCGTGAGCTAGAATGACCATTTGTTCATGAAACATTATAGAATAGATTTAAGTGTCAGATGGAAAAATGGCTCTGTTGACCTATGAGGTTCCTTCTAAGCCTGAGAATAAAATCAATTCTGTATAATATAGTCATTTCACCCCAAATCATAAAATATTGTTTTTCTTATAAAATATATATGGTATCTCTTAAGACAGGGAAAGCCAAGTAGGCCACGGTGTCTACAGAATTGAGTTTGTTTAGGACTGGCAGTCTGGTTGCAAGAGGAGGGTGTTCTGGTTTGCTTAAAGCTGCCATTATGCAAATACCAGAAATGGATTGGCTTTTATAAAGGGGATTTATTAGGTTACAAATTTACAGTTCCAAGGCAATGAAAGTGTCCAAACTAAGGCATCAACAAAAGGATACCATCACTTAAGAAAGGCCGATGGCATCTGGAACACTTCTGTCAGCTGGGAAGGCACATGGCTGGCATCTGCTGGTCCTTTGCTCTTGGCTTGTATTTCAAAATGGCTTTCTCCAAAATGTTTCTGGATTTCTGTCTTAGCTCCTCTCTCTCAGCTCCTCTGCATCCTTGCTTCTTT
>PVKY010011576.1:0-11952 GCA_004027775.1 Bradypus variegatus
GAGTGGGGGGAGGAAGAGAGAGAGAGGGAGGGGGAGAGAGAGGAAAAGAGGGAAGGAGGGAGGAAGAGAGAGAGGAAGAAAGAGAGAAGGACAGAGGAAGAGGGAGGGCGAGAGGGGGAAGGAGAGAGACAGAGACTGGGGATTATGTGGGGCTTGGATTTCTTTGTTAGGGGCTGTGTGCATAAACCCAATGATCCTTCACTGGGAGAATGTATGAGAGAGAGCAGCTGACAAAGATCAGGGTGAAGGAGAGAGTTGCTGAGTGTGAGGAAGAGAGGATGAGAGGCAGATAGACGGGTAAGTGGGGAAGAAAGGGAGCAGTTCCTCAGAGCAGAAAGCCCTCCTTCCACGACACAAAGCCGCTCCGACACTGGGCCCGCTACAGCCACTATGACAGTGAGAAATGCCTGTAATTAGGAAGCTGGCAGTTCTCTGGGCCTCAGCCCAGAGTGACAGTGCAGCAAGACTTTCTGAGCCAAGCTGAGCCAGGTGATGGAGAAGACAGTCAGAACCACTCCTGTCCCATCCTTGGGTGGTGCCGTGCCTGCACCCCCCTCCTGTTACTTCTCTTCCTACTGTCACCCTTACTCTCCCCCAAACATCACTGACTCCTCTCCTCCTTCTGAAGTCCCAGGCCCTAGGTGCTGCTCCCAGCCAAGGCAGGTCTTCATTTGCAAGGAGAGCAGTGCTTTACTTCTTCCATTACTGCATTGGATCTGGTCTGGCCAAGGGTCCCAACCCCTCCTGGCCTCCCTGCCTGCTTCCTTCTCTGCTCTCTAGCCTCCATTCCCAAATTTTGACAAGCTGATGGGCAGAGCTGGGAAAAAAACTTACTCTGGTTCCTATTTTTCCACTTCAGGCCTAGTGTGTATGCCCCTGCAGGTTTCCCTGCAATGGGCAGGACATTTGCCAGAACATCGCAAGATTTTCATGTTCAAACCTTAGCTTCAACCATGTTTTTGTGCCACTCTGAATTTACTGCATTTTAGCCAAATGACAAATGCACACTGAAGAGCTCAGATCCAAGGACTCCAGGTAACGGAGGGATTATCGAATGCCTGGTGAATGGAAATATTTGTGAGTGAGTTTTGCCTTCAGAGCTGAGGAGAGGCTGAGGGTTGGGAAACACAGGCTTTCTCCAGGGAGGATCTGCACCAATAGGACATGAGAGCTCTGTGGGGGATTGTGAGCCACACCTTGAAGAGACCCTGTTGATTCTCTTTGTGAATCCCAAAGTGTGGGAATTTCTGGGGGTCCCAGCTCAAAGTCATCAGGCCCTTTTATGTGTGTTATCGACATCTCCACCAAGGATTTGACCAATAACTAGTCCCTAGCCAGCTGTCCACCAGGAACTGAAGCCAGGCTCCTGGGAATGCAGGCATTTCCAAGGATGACTGTCAAGTTTCTGCCTAATCTCTGGAGGCTCTGTCCCAGCTCTGTGAAAAGTCACTTCCCAGGGAGTCAAAAGGGTCTTCAAGGGGCTGCTCCCAGGACCCTCACTATTCACAGCCACAGAACAAGACTTCTTTGTCCAGTCAACAGCCAAAGTCACTGGGGTCTAAGGTGGACCCATCCCACCCAGAAGCTGCTTCTCTTCCACCTCTGGTGGAACCACTGCTGCTGTTGCCTCATCTACACCTTTCCAAGAAGGTCAGACCTTTCTCCTCTGAAAATATTTTATTGATAAATTAACTCTGAATGTGCTGTCTTCCCACCCAACTGCTATAAGGTATCCCAGGTGGGCCATGGACCTTTCTGTGGGGAAGGGTCACTTGGAGACCAGGGTGTCTCATTCACACAGGTGGTGGGATTCCTGGGCATGGCAGGGGTGGATATGGGGACTGAGGCAGATCTAGAGGTCCTCTGAGGACAGCCCCTCTCGCTCAGCACCAGAGTGGGGAGTGGTTAGTGGTTCAAGAGTGGAGCACCTTGGAGCTTTATTGCTGGTGAATGCCAAGGGAATTGGGGCCCCTGCCAGCCTAGTCTTGCTGCTGAGGGCATCAGTGCCCAGGGCTGCAGAAAAGGTGGCACTAATTCCCAATCAACAGAGCTGAACTGCTCACCCACCCATCCAGATGCCCCTGGATGGGGAAGGAGGGGTGGTGTATCTGAGCCAGGCAGGATGGGGGAAGGGTTACAGTGTGCAGGTCTCGGGGCAGAGCAGGCTCCAGAAGGGGGCATATGGCGTGGACAGCCAGGGGGCGGCCTCCTCACAGGTCTATGGTGTCGCTGCCCATGCTCAACTCATCGATCTGTCGGCAGGCATCCAGGAATTGGGCCTGCAGCAAGGCCTCCTCAGCCTGCAGCTCAGGAGCAGGCTCTGGGGAATCGCGGGAGAGTGGGGACAGGGCCTGGTAGGATCCTGAGGCCGGGAGGCTGGGGCTGCTTCCTGAAGGTCGTGGGGGACTGAGGACGCAGACCAACGGGCAGCGCGGGGGCCTGTCCGGGCTGGAACAAAGCAACACGGACGAGCTGTCCCGTGAGAGTCCGTACAGTGAGCCGGACGAGGCACTGCTGCCCGCGGGCCAGGCCCCGGAGAAAGGGAGCTGCGGAGGCGCTGGGGAGCCAGAGGGTTCCTCGGGCCTCCCGCTGGGCCCGGCCCGCGTCTTTGGTCCCAGAGAAGTGGTGCGGTAGAAGCCTGTTCCAGGCCGGGCTTCCTCAAAGGTAGGGCCCTGGAAGAGGCCAGGCGCAAGGAGGGCCTCGCTACAGAGGGCCTCCTCGATGCTGCGCCGCAGGTTGATAGGGGAAGGCGGGCGAAAGTCCACGGTGTAATCGCTGCAGGGGGAGGAGGCGGGGGAAGGGGCCAGGTTGACAGCAGCGCCTTCCAAGCCCCGGCAGCCCTGGAGTAGGAGGTCGGGGCCTGGCCCTGCCAGAGCGCACAGCTGCAGCAGCTCCTCCTCACCACGAGCGATGGCGCTGCCCGGGGGCTCTTTATCTGGGGGCCCGGTGACCCAGCCTCCGGGCAGCAGTGGGGCTGCGTGGCCGGGGGACAAGCGAAAGAGCTTGGCCCAGCAGCGCGCAGGCACGCGGGGGCTACAGAGCGCCGGGTAGAGGCCCAGCAGTGCCAACGGGAGCGCGACGCCCACCTCGCCCAGGCGCAGGCCTAGCTGGAAGGCCCACCAGGGCCAGGGCCCCTCCAGGCCAGGCTGGCCGCCATAGCCCAGGGCGTGCAGCACCTCGTAGCCCTGCAGGGCTCCGCTTAGAAGCCCGAAGGTGCCCGCCACGGGAGCCGTGCGCGCCGCGCGCCGCCAGGACTCCCGCGGAGTGAAGGGACTGCGCGCCTGCGGCAGAGGGGTGGCGCCCTTTAAGCCAGACCCTCCCAGGGGCGCTCCGGCCCGCCGCCGCCTACCCCTCCAGCAGGAGAGCGCCAGCAAGAGCCCGGAAAGGAGGGCGGCAAGGAAGGCGTGCAGCCCGCGGGAAGCCAGCCGCAGGGGCTGCAGCGGGCGGTGGGCGGCGCTCCCGAGGGCGGCAGCCGCGGCCAGCCCCAGCCCTAAGAGCAGCAGCGCGGCCAGGCCGGAGGGGCACCGCGGCGGGCGCGGCCGGGCCAGCAGCAGGCAGGCCAGCCCCAGGCCAGCGGCCAGGCAGGGCAGTGGAAGATCTTGCAGCAGCAGCCAGGCGAGCGCGGGCAGTCGGTCGCAGTGCCCATAGGCGTCATAGAAGAGCGGGAAGGCCCGCGTGGTCCCGGCCGAGAGCAGGAGCAGGTCCAGCAGCGCCAGGCAGGGGGCGCCGGGCGGGCAGCGCCAGGGCAAGAGGGCCAGAGCCAGCAGCGCCAGCAGGGCCACTAGGCCAAACAGCGCCCCTACCCCGTACACATGGGCCTCCCAGGCCAGCCCCCAGCGAGCTCTGGCCTCTGCCCAGTCAGCCTCCAGAGTCAGGAAGAAGAGGGGCAGCGAAGCCGCAGGGGGCTGCTCCTCACGCTCAGGCAATTCTCCGATACTGCAGGACTCTGGCCCACACTCGGGCTGCACTGAAGGGTTTCCAAAGCTGCCAGGAGATGGGTCATCCCGGCCAGTGGTGGGGACGGTGGGGTCTGCGGACAAATTGTGCGGCTGAGGCAATTATGCAGCCCTTCCCCTGCCCACCTGATAGCCAGTAGCCTGTATGCCAGTCAGAGGGAAACCATCCAGGAAGCATTTGTCTTAAATACGAGAGTGTACTGACTGCCTGTCACTGTCCCCTCCCCCGTTCAAATTCCTCCTGCTATTTAGTTTCAGCTCTGCCTCCCCTCCTGGCCCCCTGCTTTGTTCCTTTCCCTTCATCATCCTGTGATTTTCCTGAAAAGGGTTTTTCCTTAGAAGTCCAACAATTTTACAACTGAAAGAACTGTAGAAGACCTCTCTAGTTCAATTACCCCACCAGAAAGGAAGCTTCATGAAAACAAGGATTTCTGTTTGTTTTGCTCACTTCTGAGTCTTCATGCCTAAAATGGGTGCCTGACACATAGTTGGTATTCAGCAGATATTTGCTGAAGAAATTAATCCTCTTATTTGCCAAATAAAGATATTGAGTCTGCAAGAGTCAAAGTGACATCCAGGGTCACAGACGGGCAGAGCTCCATCTGGAATCCAGATCTCAATCCAGATCTTGAACCCCTTGCCGCTATTCCAAACCATCTTTATACTAGTTTGCTTATCTCTTGATCTGCACCCCTAACTTCCAACTCCCACCTTGATACTAGAAACTTCCCTTAGCCCTTTTTCACCTGCTCCTCCCCTCTCCCTGTCTGTTCAAGGAAGAACTCCTACACACAGAGAGAGCAAGTAAGACACTCCTGTCCCCCACACTCCAAGGAGACAATCTCTACTTCACTGCCTTCCTGCCTGCTACACCCTCAGTCCCTTGGGCCAGCCCATGGCTTTGGCCCCCACCTTGACTAACCACACATCCCTTGGGCTAAGGTTCTTTATATAAATACCCCTTTGGTTCTTGTCCCATTTTACATAAGGTGACATTGAGCTCCCAGGAAGGAGCAATTGGGGGAGATCATAGTGGGATTAAATGCCATCAGAGTGAGGTACTCTGGGTTTGCTAACGCAGGCCCTCTGCCACATCCCACATGCCAGTAAATCTTCCCCATATCCCTTGGGTAAAGGGAAGTCAGCAAGAGAAAGTGGGGAGCAAGATCCCCAATTCTATTCTTCTGGAACAAGAGAGGAATTAGAGTTAGACCCAAGAATTCTCCCCAGTGCCAGGCAGTAAAGGAAGATGCAGGATGCCGAAGTGCTACCTACCCCCCATCCAGCAGGCTCAGCAGAATTATAGCTGCAGATAAGAATGGAAGGAGAGAGAATAGTGGTGGAGGGTGGGAACAGCCTAGTGGGGTGGGAAGGTGGATAGGAGGCAGATGTGGAATGATGGTGGGTGGGGAGAGTCTCCTGACAGCCAAGCACCTGCTCCAACTACCTGGCCTTGTCCCAACCAGACAACACCAGAAGACCACAGGAACACCTCCCTCCCCAGGCAATGTCAGCTCAGGCTAGGGACATGCCCAATAGACCAGTCCTGAGAACAAGATAAAGGAGTGAGGGGCCAGAAAACAGCTTTGGCAAGAGGAGAGGGGAAGATGGAATTAGACAACCAAGGAGGGCAGAGAGGGAACAGTCAAAAAGTTAAATACACACAGCTCACTGCCAATGTACAAAAACGGCAGCAGGCACCCTAGGTGCAGTTCCATCACATTCCTCAAATTTGAAATGGGTAAGAGTACCTACTGTGTAAGGCTGTTATGAGGATAAACAAGACAAAGTGTGCAAAGTTTGGTGCTTGGTGCATAATAAGCATTCCATATATGATTGCCGGTGGTATCATTACTGGCGAATGTTCATCACTGACCAATCATGTTTGTGTTTATGTGAGTGTAGGGGCATTTCTGGTCTCAAATTAGTTCTTGATTTAACTAATTAAAGGCTGCTGTCTACGGTAAAAGCCGTTTGTACATCCTAAACTTTCTTAGAAAGACAATTAACCAAATGAGTGGACATCAACACATTGTCCTACTTTATGAACTCTGTTTGAAGAACACCGTTTTGATGGACTAAGCATCCCTAACCATCTATGGGAGACACCAATCATCAGTTGAGAAACCATTCAGCTGGGAACAGATGGCTTGCTGATCAGGCGTGGGCATTACCACCCCCCCCTTCTTTGGTCTCCTTAGGGTCCTTGCCTAAACCACTTCTTCCATAAAGTAAAGGAGCTTGCTTGGTCTTTCCTTGGCCTTTGTGGGCCCTGCAGAAAGGCAGGGAGCTCCTCAGTCTATACTAAACAGTCACCCCTGGCCCCTTTCTCCTTGCTCACCACACAGACAAGTGTATGCTCTCAGAGGTCTCCACCTTACTCTCTTCCAGCTCCACTTTCACCAGTGGGCCACAAGAAACCCTATCTCTCATCTCTATCCCAAAGCACTATGACAACTAGAATAGATTTCAATATTCACAAGAAGCCAGAAAATAAATAAAAACCAGCAAGTAGACGAAGTACAGGCACAGCTCAGTTCTCAGAGGAAAGCCTTCTGAATCAGGAGCACCGCTTCCAGATTCAGAATGTGCCTAACACCAGGCCAGGCGTGGGTGGGAACAGGCAGTAGAAAACCCAGCTTCTGCCTTTAAAGAATCCACTCAATCTCATCTCCCATCTCCTCATCTGAGACATCCCCAAAAGGAGGCTTCAGTTTCCCCCAAAGAGCCCAGAAGATAGTGGTCCTCATTCCCCAGGATCCCTCTCCTAAGCAGGCCTCCCCTCCAAGGTGGCCCCACTCTGGCCCTGCTGCCCCTCTTGACCTCAGGGGCAAGGTGGGAGATGGGATGTCAATATAAGTAATCGGTGAGGCAGGAGCAGGCTGGAGAGGGGCAGCGGGTGAGGGGTGGGCTGGCTTCATGGAAAAGCCAGGCCTGATTATCCACCAGCTGCCCAGATCAAAGGGCTGGGGAACCACATCTTCACTCTGGATGCTGGATGCTGCAGCCTGTTGAGTGGGCTGGCCCCATCCCTTTCCCCATGCCCACCTCCAGGATCATGCCTGGCCATGTCCCAACCAGACAACACCAGAAGACCCCAGGAACACCTCCCTCCCCAGGCAATGTCACCTCCTGCTGCAGACATGCCCAATAGACCAGTCCTGAGAACAAGATAAAGGAGTGAGGGGCCAGAAAACAGCTTTGGCAAGAGGAGAGGGGAAGATGGAATTGGACTTACTCTTTGTAAGTAAGGGTGATATTCAAAATATGTAATGACTGGAATGGCACAGGCGCCAGCCAATCAATACAGACACCAGCCGGGATGGCGGTTGGGGAGTGGAAGAGGGCACCCAGGGGGCTAAAGGCCACGGGTACTCATCAACTGCTATGAAAGCCTTTCAATATGTTAACCAACCTGGCAACACTTCTGGGGTATGCTGGCTGAATACATGCTCTGCCCAAGAGCATCTGATGAAGAGGACGAAATGCAAGAGAAGCCTTAGGGTTCAAGGTTAGCCCCACCTAGGTTAGAAAGATCCTAGAGGAGACACCAAGAGACAACCTTTGTCCCCTAACTGGCCCCCTTCCCCCTATTGTTGGCCTGAGCAAGGCCCATTAGCCTTCTCTCCAGGAAGTCTGTAGCCTTCCTAGATTTATCCAAGAACAGCCAGGAAGAGGCTGGGTTCCTGCAAATCACCAGTGAGGTGGGGGGATGAGGGTGGGGCTGCCAGCCTGTCAAGATGGGCTGCCTCTGATACTGTCCAGATTAATTAAACCTGCCTGGCCAGCGCTGTCACCAAGGCTGACAGACCGCCAGCCAGCATCCTTCCCCTGAGGCCACAGAGCTCTCCCTCCCACCCTCCACTCCACAGCAGCTCCTGCCACTGCTGCCCACTGGGTCAGCCCATGGGGCCTGACAGGTTCCTCATCCACACACTGAAGGACTGCCATTGACTGAAGCTGGAGCAAGAGAGTCAGGAGCCATGTTAAGCCTGAAGCTGGAAGAAGTTGGGGTGAAGAGAGTTTTGCTCTGTGGAGCCAATTCCTAGTGTGGGTGGCTGGGAAGTTTCACAGCCACAGGAAACCCTTCGCAGGGCAAAGATGGGCCTGGAGGTCTCTGTCCATGGCTCCTCTGGCTTCATCTATCAGAACATCTCCCAGAAGAGCTGTGTTCTCTACCCTGTGGGTTACATGTTCTGGAATAGGCATGCATGTCCTACCACATCCCAGGGCTAGAGTTGCGGTGTCTGAGAGATAGGGTTTGGAAGTGCGTTTGGGGTGCAGAGGGAGAAGAAACAAGATTGAGAGCTACCATTTAATCAGCTTCTAGTTTATGCTCAGCATCATACTAGGGGTTTATTTATATTATCTAGAAGCTTTACAATAACTGCAAAATAGATACTATGAAATCCTACTGTATAGATGAGAAAACATGGGCTCAGAGAGGTTAGATAATCTGCCTAAGGTCACTCAGCTGTTAAGTGGACTGGAATTTAAAGCCAGTTCGGCAAGATTCCGGAGCCCATGGTCTTTCCTCTGCACAACTAGCTTGTCTATGTGCGTGTTCTGTGAGGCTCCTTTCAATGAGGATGGCACCTGTCTGCTCAAGCTCTCCTCTTCAGCGTCTTCCCAGTCCGGGACCACATCTGACAGCATGTCATATCAGATCAGACAGCAAAGGAGAGGGTCCCGAGGTTGGGGTGGAGGGGTGGGGAGGCAAGCCAGGCAGTGGAAAGCAGGGGTTAGTGCTGTGGCTGTGGAAATCATGAAGGAGTTCTTGTGTCTGCAGGCCTCTAGTGCATTAGTCTACATCCTGCTCTGCCTGTGATTGCAAAACTCCCAGAGGATCATTACTTAACTGTGTGGGACCTTCCTCAACAGCACTTGTCTCAGACCATTAATATACATCTCCATGGTGATGATGAAGATAATGGCGATTGTGATTATTTGACGAAAATGAAATAAAAGGGTCCCAGAACACCAATGAGTGGTGGGCATGTCATAAGTGCTCAATAAATAATTGTCGAGTTCAAAAGAATTGAACACTTACCTAGTGATCCTGTTGCCATTGAGGCAGAGCTTAGGGAAGCAGCTGGGTCCAGCAGGCTTGGGCTTGAGAGCTTCCTCTCCAGGGGAGATGGAGTCGGGAGCAGAGTGGTGCCAAAGAACCCTACAAAGAGAGCACAGGGGGCTCAAGTGTCATCCTACTAACTGACCTTGACCTCCAGGGCTTTGGAGAAAAACCTGTCCTTCCCCAGTGCTTGCCCTAAGGAAGCCATGTCTCAGGAACTGTAGCCACCTGTACATTGTGTGCTAAGCCGGCAAGGACCAAACCAGACTCAGCATGGCAGAGATGACATTTCCCCATGGGAGCAGTGCCAGGGCTGGGGAGCAGCAATGCAGGTTTCCCTTGAGTCAAGACCCTAGCACAGCGCCTGGGTAGAAGTACTCCATAAACATTTGTTGAAATGAAACACTTACCTGGAGATTCTGAAACTCCAGAGGCAGAACTTGGGGATGTTGTTGCACCTGGTGGGCTTGGTGGGCCTGAGGAGTTCCGGAGTGGGGACAGAGTGGTGCCAAAGAACCCTGCAAAAGGACCCGGGGCTGAAGCCACCTCCTACCTGCCAGGGCCGCCCAGCAGGGGCTCTCCTCATGACGGGGGTGAGTACTCACCAAAGGGTCCCAGGCGCCCAGCTATCTCTGCCAGGCTGGCCCGCAGGCTGGGCAGCAAGGGCAAAGTCCGATGCCCGAGTGTGGGGGCTGCAGCCGCCCTCAGTGCCACGTCAAACTTCAGCTCCAACTCGCTCTGGTGGGGCCTGGGAGCACTAGATGGAGGTGCTGTAGCTGTCAGCGCAGTGACCCAGGTCACGGTGCCCATCCTGGGCTGATAGGGAGCAGTGGGCTGGTCCATGGGTCCAGAGAGGGGGGACGTGGACTCCAGAGATGGGGAAGAAGCCCAGGGTGCAGAGCTGCCTTCAGCAGAGCCCCACTCTGGGACCGAGTTCCCGGGGGAGCCCACCAGCAGTTCCCAAAGGGAGTCAGTCCTCAGCCCACTAACTACCTCTTCCTCCAGCTCCTCGCCCAGCTGGGGAGAGAGTGGCTGGGTCTCTGTGACAAGGTTCCCCCAGGCTGCAGCAGGTCCCCGAAGGTGGAATTTGAAATTAAGTCCCAGGTTGAGAGACAGCATAGAGGCCTCACTCTGCGGTGGTGGAGCCAATGTGGTGAGAGGGGCACCTGGGATGGAGGAGGCAGGCTGGGGGCCCACGGGAACAGCAAGCAGGACCCAGCAGAACAGCCCCAGACCCAGCCAGCCATGCCCTGCCATGGCCCCACACCTCAGGCAGAAGTCAGTCCTGGTCTTGAGTGGGAAGTGGCTCAGTTCTTCAGCACCTTTTGAGCACGTAGGTCCTGGGAAAGGAGAGGCCCCATGAGCCCTGGCTACCACCCTCTTCCCCTTCCCAGGATCAGATGCCCCAGAGAGGGGCTGCTGATCTCAGAGAGCCAGGGATAGGGGGCAGAATACAAATTGTTCCACCCAAGGAGAGTCACACAATGGTACTTCCTGCCAGCATCTTCCTGTACATATTCAGGCCCCAGCACAAAGCTCTCCTCTGCAGTTTCCCATCTCTGCCAGCTAAGGCTCCTTCTTCCTACATCTCTGCCTCCCCTTCCTGCTTAACCTGGGGACCAGGGTCTGACTGCAACCAGCACCCCTCATCACTTAACTTACAGCAGAGAGTATGGAACTGGACTACCAGACTCAGATTCTTTCCCTCCCTCCCTCCCTCATTTCTTCCCTCCTTTTTTCTACCCTCCAGTATTTACCAAGGCCTACTATGTGTCAAGCACCCATTTGGTAATACGACTGTGACCACACAAATCCTCTCTGGTGGGTCTCTACCACCAAGCCTCTGGCTCCAATCTAAGATGCTGGCCGTATCACTCTCTCAGACCACTGGAGCACAGGGCCTTGGGTATACCAAAGGCCAGAGCTGAGTGATCTGACAGAGATGGGGAAGGCAACCCAGGCTCTGTCCAGAGAAGCAGGAGGTCTGGCAGCTGCTCTGTCCCTTCAGCCTTTCCCCTCTTTCCTGGGGCCTGGCCCACTCCCTTCCCCAGAATCCTAGAAGTATTTGGGGGAGGGGCAGCTTGGAGGTCTCTGGCTTCCTGGGGAAGGCGTCCAGGCAGATAAGCCGGCAAGGGGCTGCTGACACAGCCTCCTGACCACCACCCCCATACCTCCCACTCCTGCTCACACATTTGGTGGGGGAAGGGGAGAGAGAACCAGGGACACACATGCACTTGGCAGCCTTTCATCACACACACAGCCACACCTAGCACCCATGACACACTCACCCACTCACCCTTCACACACCCCTGCACACATAGACACACACAGACATATTCTGTCCTGCTGAGCCCCTCACTCCCACATGGGTTCAGACTCATGCTCTATGAGCTCCCAGCAGCCTCTCTCTCTCTCTCTCTCTCTCTTTCACTCTCTCACACACACACCCCTCACTAACACACACAGCATATACAGTCACACAGAGGCACGCACGCTTGCACACTCCATATAAACACACATCACACCCTGTCATTCCCCCCTACACACACACACACACCGACATACTCACATCCCTCCCCACCTCCCCCACCACACTCCCCCAGCCCCGACCTGCCGACCTGCTCTTCTCGCTCCCTCCCGCAGGAGGGTGTCCTCCGCCAAGTCCCCGGAGAAAGGGCGGTCGCGACCGCCCAGGCACCCAGCTGAGCAACGCTCCGCGGAGTCTCGCCAGTTCCCTCCGTCGCGCCGGGAATGGGGATCGGGAACCACCCCCCGACGCCCCTCGGCTCATCCAGATAACCGCGGCGTCGCCGACCAGCTGACCCCGCTCTGCACCCTGGCCCGGCTCGCGGCCCGCAGCGCTCTCACGCGGCGGGCGGCCTGGGCTCCGCGCTCCCTCCCCGCGGCGCCGCCTCCTGGCTCTGA
>PVKY010011577.1:0-11936 GCA_004027775.1 Bradypus variegatus
GCTGAATAGGCCTCTTAACTCTGTACTTACCCAGTTAGAAGCTGAAGGACAAAATGAAAACCCTGTTGGATCTTTCTGGACTACCATGGCAGAAGAAGATGAGCAGAGACTATTCACTGAAAATGTATACAAGACATTTTCAGAAGGCCTGAACCTGATTAATGAGGGTTGTCGAAATGAAGAAATACAGGACACACTGAATGACATGGTTAAAAATATTCCAGGTGCCAAAAAACTTGTTAAATATTGGATATGCCTTGCACATCATGAACCAATCACAAGTTCTATTGAAAATATTATCACAGTCTATGAGAAAGCCATTCTGGCAGAGGCTCAGCCTACTGAGGAGATGCGACATGCAACTATAGATATTCTAACACTGAAGAGTCAAGAAAAAGTTAATTTCAGAGAAAATACTGAGGCTTGTGCAGCCACAGAATAAATCCAAGAAGCTTTGGTATACTGTCTCTGTTACATTAAAGGAAGCATAATACAATGTTTCTGTTAACTACAGTCTCTAGTTAGCATTAATTGTATTTTTCTCTCCAATACCACCCCATTTTTAACACCTTGCAAGGTCGATATTAATTTGTTCTCCCTCATGTAAAAACATATTTGTACATTTTATCACAATTGTTGAGTGCTCTAGGTTTCATTAAATTATACAGTCCCAGCCTTTATTTTCCCTCTTTCCTTCTGGTGTCCCACATGCCCCTAACCTTCCTCTTTCAACCATACTCACAGTCGTCTTTATTCAGTTGTTGTGCTACCATCACCCAAAACTGTGTTCCAAACCTCTCACTCCTGTCTTTTCCTTTCTGTCTGCAGTGCTCCCTTTAGTATTTCCTGTAGAGCAGGTATCTTGTTCACAAACTCTCTCATTGTCTGTTTGTCAGAGAACATTTTAAACTCTCCCTCGTATTTGAAGGACAGACAGTTTTGCCAGATATAGGATTCTTGCTTAGCAGTTTTTCTCTTTCAATATCTTATATATATCACACCACTTCCTTCTTGCCTCCATGGTTTCTACTGAGAAATCCACACATAGTCTTATCAAGTTTCCTTTGTATGTGATGGATCGCTTTTCTCCTGCTGCTTTCAGGATTCTCTCTGTCTTTGATGTTTGTAACCTGATTATTAAGTGTCTTGGCGTAGGTCTATTCAGATCTACTCTGTTTGGGGTATGCTGTGCTTCTGGGATCTGTAATTTTATATCTTTCATAGGAGATAGGAAATTTTCAGTGATTATTTCCTCTATTACTGCTTCTGCCCCTCTTCCTTTCTCCTCTCCTTCTGGGACACCCATGACATGTACATTCATATGCCTCATTGTCATTCAATTCCCTGAGATTTTGCTCATATTTTTCTATTCTTTTCCCTATCTGTTCTTTCATGTGTAGGATTTCAGATGCCTTGTTCTCCAGTTCCTGAATGTTTTCTTCTACCCTTGAAATCTGCTGTTGTATGTCTCCATTGTGTTTTTCATCTATTGTGTTGTGCCTTTCATTTCCACAGATTCTGCCAGTTTTTTCAAACTTTCAATTTCTACCTTATGTTCACCCAGTGTTTTCTTTACATCCTTCACCTCTTTTGCCATATTTTCCATAAACTCGTTGACTTGGTTTTTGAATTCATTTAGCATATTTATTTGAAATTCTTTAATTAATTGTTTCATTAAAGTGAAACAATATCTCAACTGTATCTCAGCTGAAGTGTAAGTTTGTTCCTTTGAGCCATATCTTCATTTTTCCTAATGTGATTTGTAGTTTTCATTTGTCTAGGCATCTGGTTTTCTTGGTTACCCCAATCAGATTTTCCCAGACCAGAATGGGCTCAGGTCTCAGAATGGGGCTACAGTCAGTATCGGGTTTCCCTGACAGTGCCTCTTAGAAGACTGACAGACTTCCCTGTGACGCCTCTAGCTGCTGTGCTTTTCCTAACCTGCCCAGCAGGTGGCACCTGTCAGCCTGTTGCTCCTGGCTGCTGTAAAAAGGTATGACCCCTTTAATTCTCAGCTTCAGTTCTTTCTGTTTGACTGTTTTCCCCCAGGCCCTGGGGTCTGAGTTCTGAAGGGAGGGCAGGCACTAGAGCTGTGTCCCACCTCCTTTCTCTAGGGAGTTATCTTCTGCACTTGAATTACTCCTTTGTCTCTCTGACTCTGTTTAACTCCACCCCTGTCTGGGTCAGAGCACTGTGAACTGAAAATGGCTAAGGCTTTCTCCACTGAGCCACTCAGGTTGAGAGAGAGAAAAAGGGAAAGAAAGCCCCTTTTCAGAGCCAGTTTTGCCAGAGATAGCACCCAGACTTCTGGGTTCCCCTTCCTGGAACACAGGAGTTTTCTGTCTCTCTAAGGTCAGTTGTCTCTAAAAACCTCTCTCTATATTTTTTCCATCAGCCCCATCTCCTCTCCACTGGGAGCAACCTCAAGGTACTTTGCTGCTTGTTAAGGGGTTATCTATGTTGGTAGCTGTATTCAGCAGTCCACATTTGTTAATTAAAATCCCAGCTGGAGCTAGGTTGTGGTATATTCGCTCACTCCGGGAATACTGCTTTCTCCCACAGCAAGGTGGGAGGAGGGGGCTCCCAGCGCAGCTTCACAGTTTTTACTTACAGCTTTTATGCTGTGATCTCAGCCATTCCACCCACTCCAGGTTGGTGTATGATGTGTGGGCAGTCACGTTTGTCCCCCAGCAGTTGTTCCAGTTTATTTTCTACTTGTTCCTGGCTGTTTATTAGTTGCTGCAGGGGAGTAACTAAATTCCATACCTCTCTATGCCGCCAACTTGCCCCCTCCCTCTGTTTACTTTTAATGTCTTTCAATGAATTTTTATAATTTTCTGTATTTGGATCTTGTTATATTTAGTCTTTAGAATTTTGTTGCTATTGTAAATGGAGTTATTTTAAATCTTACATTTTCTAAATCCTTGGTGATAGCAGATAAGGATGAAATTGAGTTTTGTTTATAGATACCATGTTTAGAACCTGACTAAACTCTCACATTATTTTTAATTTTTCTGTAGGTTACTTGGGGGCTCTATGTTTGTCATCAGAAAATAATGACAATTTTATTCCTATTTTCCAATTCTTATGCCCATAATTTGCTTTTCTTGTCTTATTGTTTTGCCTAAGACATACAATAAAATAATGAACAAGTATAATATACTGGTAGAACTTCCTTGATCATGTAATCCAAATATTGCCCTTTTATCCTTCTCCAAGGCAAACTCCCTAGGCTATGCAGTACTTCTCACATGGCCAACTAAACTAGCCTCTGAAAGTGTTCTCTCTAATTCAACTTTGCCCTTCTCCAATCCTTTTGCACTCAACATTAGTATTTCAAAAACATGATTTAAATGGGGAGAGGTTGCCTAGTATTTGCAGAATGTTTAACTAGGTTGAATTCAAGGATTTGGAAATGGACCGAGGTGAGAGCAGCATGTTATTGTGAGAATAACTAGCAGTGCTGAATGGCGCGTGAATGTGGTGGAAAGGGGAAGCTCAGAGTCACGCATGTCACCAGAAGGGAAGCTGGAGGTTAAAACACGGGAATGTATAACACTGTGAATCTTGTGGTGGGCAATGTCCATGATTAACTGTACATATATTAGAAATTTCTTTCATGAACGAGAACAAAAGTATGACATAATAACTAGAAGTTAATAACAGAGGGGTATATGGGGGAAAACGTATCTGTTGCAAACTATGTACTACAGTTAGTAATATTTTAATATTATTTCATCAACAGCAGTAACAAATGTATTATACCAATACTATGAGTCAATAATGGTACCATGAACAACTGATTATACACTTTGGATAATTGTATGGTATGTGAATAATCTCAATAAAATTGAATTTAAAAATATGATTTAATTATGACATTGCTTTGCCTTAAAGCCTTCACTGATTTCTAATTGTACCTAGAATAAAATTCAAAGGCTTTAATCCATGCCACCTCCCTAAACCCTTTTCTTTTCCTTAGATTTTACCCATACTGCCTTCTTTTATTTCTTGAAGATGAGGAGGCTTTCCTGCCTCAGGGCCTTCTCAGTGGCTGTTCCCATTATTTGCAAAGTGCTGTGCCTTGTACTTTGCCTGGAGAAATCCTACTCATCCTTCAGGTATCAGAATAAATGTCTCTTTCCCAGAAAAGCCCTCCCACAACTCCAGAAATCCAGTCAGCTCCCTCTTTTATAATATTCATTTACCTGTCCATTTTTCCTTCAAAGCACTTACCACATTTTGTAATTATATATATTTGTGTAGCTATTTAATATCTGTCTCTCCCATTATACTAAAAGCTCAGTGTATTTACTCCATCATCCCTTATACCTGGCATTTTGCCTGGAAAATGGTATGTTCTTATAAATATTTATTGAATGAATAATGGATGGATGAAGATATAAAGATGAATAAGACACAATCTTGGCTCACAGTACTCACTCACAGATCTTTCTTTCAGTCTCAATGAGTTGTATTTTCATTACCAGGATTAAAATTGCAGTAAAGAGCAAGATGACATCTTGGAACCTGCCTTCATATTCCTTAGTGACAGGACTTTGTTAGAACAACAATTGATTAATATAAGCAATTATACAAGCCAGAATCTAGGCTAGTGAAAATGGTAGGAAAGCAAGATAAATTTGGAGTAAGAAATTGACTCCAGGCTTGATTTAATACCCAAATCGATCCAGAAGCTGGGACAGTCAAAATACCCTTGGCTGGGATTTATTGGTTTGAATTCAACACTAAACAATCCAACACTTGCAGCATATTCCGTTTCACACATTTGTTATTTCTCCATTAATTTTTTCAATGCAATTATTTTCCAAAAGTTGTGTCACATGTGTGTGACTAAGAGAAAGATCTAGGTTGTTTCCCAAAGAAAAACAAGTGGTAGTGACTGTTAGCTTCCAAAGTCAGCAGCAGTCAAGGCTACGTGAAGACAGATGCACCCACAAGCTGAAATGGAGGTCTAATGCAAATACTACTGCATTTCAAAGGATTCCATCTTTCTTCCCATCTTGGATGATGAGGCATCTCGCCTCAATTTCAAGAACCCCTACACCTGGGCTCTGAATCCCAAGTCTCTCACCTTGTATCAACCTCGTACCTTCAGCCTCTCTCTTGCTCTGCTGGCAGTGTCTCCTTGGGCTATAAACATGCCTGTCCCTCCCTCTCTTCCTGGGGTGGCTTGGAGCTATGAGCCCCAGAAAAACATGTTCTTAAACTTAATCCATTTCTGTGTGAACACATGAATTTGGACTCACTGTAAATAAGAGCTTTTCAAGATGTTATTGCAGTTAAGGTGGGGCTCTAATCCAGATTACTGGAGCCCTTTGTAAGCGGAGTGAAAGTCAGATGGGGAGAGACACCACAGGGAGCAGCCAGAAGGTAATGGAACCAGAGAAGCCAGGAAAGGCCACCATGTGCCTTGCCATGGGACAGAAAAGCCAAAGACCAGAGATCACAGGCACCCAGCCACAGAACCCCCCCAGTCTTCGAGAAGAAACCCTCACCTTGATTTTGGACTTCTCCTAGCCTCAAAGCCGTGAGCCAATAAATTCCCATCGTTTAAGCCAATCTACTGCATTGTATTTGCTTTGACAGCCACAGAACTAAAACACTTCCCTTGACGTCATATTTTCCTCTGGCTACTATATAATTTGTATCTCCCTTTCTCATCAAAATCTCTCCATTTCCTCACCTCTCATCACTCTTCAATGCACTGTAATCTGGCTTCAAGTCCACCACCAGAAGAACCCTCTCTAGAACTACTTCTTAATTGCCAAATCCAATGATTGCTTTCTAGTCTCTGTCCAGTGGTGTGACTGTAAATGTTTAATAAGTGGCTTCTTGGACCAGTGTCAGGTGACCCCCGATTTTTAGGTTAAGCTAATTTCTGTGGTGCAAATACATCCACCATGGCTGATGTCAGCTACTAAATTGGCAACAACTGGCTTGCAAAAGTCATGAAAATTTAACAATTACCTCTGGTGGGCCATTTGAACCTGCTCTAGGACACCACTGCAATCTTACTGAAACCCTCTGCTGCTTTGGAATATGTTGCTCACTCCTTACTTAAACTTCCATTCTGTCATGTTCCATGATACCACATTCTTCTGAGCCTTCTGACTTTTTCTTACCTTCCTGGGCTCTCCTCTGTCTTCTTAAGAGGTGAGGTTCCCAAGCTCTGTCCTCTGCCCAACTGTTTGATGAACATCTCCACCTGAAGGTCATACAACCACCTCAAATCCAAAGTGTTCCAAAACACAACCTTCTCCACAATTTGACTTCAACACTTCTATTTAATCAGTAAATGCCCAATCCTTTATCTCCCAAATATTTCTTAAATTCATCCTTGCTTCTCCTTTTCTGTCACTACTGCTGTTTCAAGAAGTTGGAATCTTTTAATCTCTAAGATTCAACACTAATGATGCCCCTCCCTAGTGGAAAAACTGTCCAGAGGTAACCACTTGCAGGGAGTATTTCCGAGCCTGTGTGCTGTGCTCTGGGGAAGGGAGGGAGTTTGTGGTCAAATAAGTTGAGAATTCACTGGATTAAACAAAGCAAAGTTTTCCTTTTGCTGACTTTTCAGAACCTTTAGTATGCTATGAATTGCTGAGGGGAATGCAATTTACAGGGATTTTCAAATATATTAAACCAACCAAACTTCTTTTATTTTTACTTTTTTTGGTGAGAGGAAGGGGTGAATGAAAATGCTATCACCACTCTCAGTACAGGAGCAGTCCTACAACACAGTTCAGCGCAACCCAAGAAATACAAACCCTCGTTGGTTTTGTCCCTGCCCTTCCCTCCAGCCCCAGCTCATGCAGCTTCCAGTCTCTGATCTTAAATTCCAACACTCCGCTGTGTGGGTCACCACACACCCCATGCCCATCTCCATTCTCTGCCCATACTTCCCTCTAAGCTGCTTCCCACCACCAGCATCTTGTCTAGGTAATGTCTTCCGAAAAGTCCTTCCTGCTTTCTCCAGTTCCCTCCACCTGAGCTAGATCCGCTCTTCTGTCCGCTACCCAGAGGACACTTGTCTCACTGCACTAGCGTGTGGTTATACAAACACACATCTGTGTTGTCTCCCTCTCAGAGGCTGAGTGCCTTGAAACCAGGGACCATATCTTATGTATTTTCCCATCTGGCATACAGCCTGCAACATACCAGATATTCAGTAAACGTTTGTTGAATAATAAGCTAACTTACTAGTTCACTGTTGGCAAGAACACTGAAACTACCATCCTGAGTTAGCCTGCTAATTCACCTAGCCCTGGCAGTGACATCAGTGAATCTGTAACAGGAGAACACAGCTTTCTTTCTTTACGTCAATAGCTAAGCCATTTTTCCAAAACAATAAGCAAAAAAAATTACTTCATAAAAGAGAGAAAGAAAACTCCAGCTGTTGCTTAAGAACACAGAACAAAGAAAGGAAGGGATAGACTGCGGTTGGAAAGGGAGGTTGCCCCCCCCCTTCCCCGAGACCAACGCTTACATTTAGGACTGAGGAGGGGTCTCTTCGCGGCCTGTGTCGCTGGGCCGCTGCCACAGGAACCACAGACTTAACAGGAATGTATCGGCTCCCGGTTGGCCAAGAGTCCCAATCAAGACGTTGGCTAGAAGGCTGCCTTCCTCCCGGGCCAGCGACGTTCCGGGCGGCTGGGGATGCTTGGCCTTCCCGGAACAGAGGGTGTCCTCTCCTTCCTCTGCCCGGTTCCTTCTGACTTCCGGTTCCTGCTGACTTCCGCTTCCGGCTCCTCCCCGTGGCTTTCTCGCACTTTGTCTTCCGGCTTCCGGCTTCTTTCTCTTTATAAAGCATCCAGTAATCGGGTGTGACCACACCTTAACTAATCTTCAAAAGATCCTACTTACAGTGGGATCCCGCCAAGAACTTGTCTAAATTTGGGGTTCCTAGCCACAGCCACCACAGTACAGAAGCTCCATCCATTGAGGCAGACTTAACACTAAGACAGTCTAATTAAAAACCTGTCTTAGTTGTGGCAGGAGAATTCCCTTCCAGCCTTAAGAGCACATCTTTTTTGTATTTAAAGAATGGACGCATAAGGATGTTGCTGGGGGCTATCTGTAAACACTCAGCTCATTTAAGATTCATATGGAAAGAGAACACGTCCTTTATTTCCAATTAAGCTTAGTCATTGAAGCAGTTATGAGTCTCTATGTTGCAAGCACCAGAAAAACTTAAAGTGCCTTAACCAATAACAATTCAATAATAACAAAGGATAAGCACAAAGGCAGAGAGATGCCCTTTTAATAAGATGAAAAACAACTAAAAAAATCCATGAATACATACAAATGCACTAAAACTATATTAAATTCATGGTGGAGGTAGGAATTATGAATGTGGGATTCAGGACAAGGTTTACTTCAGGTGGGGGAGAAAACCATGTGGTTAACATTCTAATTATTTGTTAAGGGCCTAACTTCTGTTTTGCATGGTGAGTTTGAGGGCTTTTTTTATTTTAGATATAGATGAATACATAAATAAGTAAGAAAACATGCTTAGAAGATGACTGATAGGTAGGTAGACAGAGATAAATACTATAGATAAGCAATAAAGCATGCTTAGAATATGAAAGGTAGATATAGAGGATAGATAAGCAAGAAAGCATGCTTAAAAGAGATAGATAGATAGATAGATAGATAGATAGATAGATAGATAGATAGATAGATAGATATGGATAGATGATAAATAGATAAGCAAGAAGTCATGCTTATTTAGAAACAGAGTTAGAATGAAGATTTTCTTCTCCTAGTGCAGGGTTCTAGGCAGCTCCTGCAAAAGAGAAATACTGTTGCCATGGAGACCCCCTCTGAGACCTGGAGAAGGTGCTCAGGAAGATTCAGTTAGGCCTCCCTGCATGCCAAAAGAGAATTAAAGTGGAAAGATTTTACACAGCATAAATATGCAGTTTTCCTTTCTTTAGAGAACAAATTTAAAGAACAGCCATGCCTACATACGATAGTTTGAACTGATAAAATAAATGAACTAAGAACAACTATCATTAGTGGGATGCTCCTTTCATTGTCAACTGAGAATTTGCAAATGCTGAGTAATTAACTTCGGCTCCAGGAGGTCCCGGGAGTCAGACATCAAGGCTAATCCCACCCAGAAGCTGAAACTTAGGTCATATTTAGATAAGACCCGTAAGAGTTAAGTCCAACTCCTTTTATTAAATTGAAATCAATATTGTGAAGCTTATGTGCCTCAGAAAAAGCAAGTGCATTTCAAACTTTTCATCATCACGTTATTGGGGATTGGGTGGAAGGGGAGGCAAAAGCTAATAGGAGCCCAAAAGGAACTTTTGTTTCCCCTTGGGACCATGTTTAACCGTTCTCCTGCCACTGGGGAGTAGCAGGCACCCAGTAAAGCTGGGCTCACTCCGGGAAAGTGAAGTGGAGCTGAACCATCTTCTGTGAAGTTTTGATCGATACAGAGAGCCAAACTCAATCTCCCAATGCCGTCACCATCACCCTCCCTAAGCTTATTCTTGACGAAAATTTTTCTTAGCTTTCCATTTACCCTTTTTCTCTTGATGTAAGACTTAAAACTGAGCTACAGCATCTAACATCTGTCGGGTGGGAGTGGGTCCTGAGCTGGGTGGGGATGAGCTGGCGGGAGAAACGCCGGGAAGGAAGAGCTCTGCAAGAAAGACGCCGGTTTCTTCAGCTGGTGGGAAACATGGGAGGGGCGCTCCCCAGGGGCGCCCGAGGGCGTCGCGGAGGCGCTGGCCGGCACCTGGACAGAGGCCGCTGGAGGAAGTGAGCTCACCCCCATGCTGTGCTGAGAGGCTTTGGGCTCAGGACCCCTGCACCACCATGCATAGGCACGCATACACACACAATTGTGCACACACCCGTATACACTCTCGCACACTCACTCATGCACCATGCAGACACCCTCACAGACCCAACTATGATGGGAAGGGTCGTGTGTCAACTTGGTCGGGTGATGGTGTCCACTTGTCCGGTCAAGCAAGCACTAGTCTGCTGGTTACTGTGAGGACGTTCCATGGAATGAAATCATCAGTCAGTTGACTGCATCTATGGCTGATTGCATCTACAATCAACTGAGATTGCCTTCAGCGATGAGCAGAGTCCTCCAACCACTTGAAGGCCTTAAAGGAGAAGTGATGATTTCAGCAGTGGGAACAGAGAATTTCCATCGCGACCTCAGCCAGCCAGCCTCTAGGGGAATTCAGCGAGGACCTTCATAGGAGTTCCCTAGCTTGCGGCCTGATCTACCAAGTTCAGACTTGCCCAACCCCACAGAAGCAGGAGACAATTTTTCTAAAATCTCATAATAGTCACAAATATCTCCTGTCAGTTCTGTTTCCCTAGAGAACCCTGACTGAGTCACGTACACACTCACACACACACACTCGCTCACACATACACACTCCAGGTTCTCAAGGCTTCAGGTAAAGAAGAAAATGAATCTTCCTCATTCAACGTTTACCATTCTTGGCTTAGCAAGTTCTGCTGAAACACAACATGACTATACTAAGATTCTAGCACACAAGTACCAAAGTGCACCACAACATATAATCTGCAGCTATTAACTTGTTAAGTTCTGTACTTATTTTTCACAGGGATGAAGTTTGGGCTGCTACATGTCTTTTAGGCATTAAAGGCTAAGGCACTTGACGTATGTGCTTATTATAAATCATGAATAAAAATGTTTACAATTTTAATTCCGTTATAAAAACTGGCAATTTCTGCTTGATTCATCAGGTGTGAAGGATTCTTAAACATTTGTTTTCCTTGCATTGGGTAGGTGAATAAATTTGAACTAGCCAGTAAGAATTTATTTCCATAGCCCTCTTGGTACAAAAAAATTTTTGATCTAATTTTTCCTACTATTTAAATAAATTCTGTTTTAATTCTAGCTTGTACATGTTTTATATAAAAAAATAAAGAATATTATAATACATTTCTAGTACATTTGTATACCTACTTTAGTAATTAATTCATAAAATAATTTATTCATATCTAATAATATAAATCTCCATAATAAATTGCCTCAGGTTGTTTTAGCAAAGGTCATTTTTTGGCTAAAAAAATAAATTAGGTATTTACTCGCATTATAAGTGTAGTCCCATTTTAACACACAAATGTGAAAGACTGAGCAGATATTTACTGAAACAAAGTGTTTTTTTACTGGGTTGTAGCATTTATGTCATCATTAATTCCTTCAGCATCATTTCAGCATTGCAGCATCCTACAAAACTAGAATATTCAAAGACATTTGGGTAGCTAAAAAAATAAAACAGAAATTCAGCTCTTAATGAACATTTTTCAAAGTCAGGGTGATTAGATATGGATATGTCATCAATACAATTCTGCACAGCACAGGGTTTGTGGTGGTCTAAAGCTGTAGGGACCCCAGAAAAGCATGTTCTTAAAGCTAATCCATGCCTGTGGGTGTGGACCCATTGTAAGTAGGTCTGTCTGATGAGGCTACTTCAATTAAGATGTGGCCCACCTCAATCACAATGGGTCTTCATCCTATTACTGGAGTAATAAGCAGAATGAAATATTACTGGAGTAATAAGCAGAATGAAATTCAGACCAAAAGAAAGAAAGCCATGGAAGCAAGAGCTGAAGTTCAACAGAACCCGAAAGAGAAGGGAGAGGCCAGTAGAGGCCACCATGTGCATTGCCACGCAACAGAAGAGCCCAGGATCACTGGCAACCAGCTCCAGAAGGCCAATCTTCAGGAAGAAAGCATCTCCTTGATGATGCTTTGATTTGAACTTTTTCCTAGTCTTAACTCTCATTGCTGAAGCCCACCCATTGCATGGTATTTGCTTGAGCAGCCAAGGAAACTAAAACAGGTTTGAAAGTCATGCCAGAAGACGGGCAGACAAAATGTGACTGCTGATGGGGAGCAGGGTGCAGCTATG
>PVKY010011578.1:0-11952 GCA_004027775.1 Bradypus variegatus
ATACTTTCTGTGATAAAACAGGCCTTCTTAGAAAGTATACAGTTTGCCCAGAATACTGATAGACAAGAAGCAAGCAGAGTACCTTACGAGCCAGGTGTTTGAAGTCTTCAGTTGTGGTAATTCTTCCCACTTTGCAGTCAGGTTTCCGGTAGGGGTTCAGGCACTGGACGATGAACTGGGACATCTGCAAGCAGGGGAAAGAGAAGATGCTGCTCAACAATCCAGAGGACAGGGGGCAGTACTGAGGACATGACCTGAAAAGGCAGCAAGTAGAGCTAGCCAGTCCTTCTCTTTTCTTCCCACAGGTTGACTGGTATGGACAAAAGAATGCTATTATGCCAGAGGTATAAGAGAAATGGATCTTGGCTCAGCCCTGAGAGGAAAAGAGCTCCTTTGGATGGACTGAGCAAGACTGAGTTAGAATGGTAGATGGAAGCAACCAGCAGCAGGACTTCACTGCTGAATCTCAGGGCAGCTCTAGGACTTTGTGTACTCAGAATAAAGAGCAAAATTCTCTGCCCTCTAGAGGCAGGGCAGAGCAGGCACTCTAGAGCTACCAGGAGGCTCAGCAACCCCAGCAAACCTAGGTTTTGAAGTTGAAGGTTTCTTAGTTTCTGTAAGTATTATCCTTCATTTGATCCATACCACAACCATGTAAGCAAATGGAAGCATAGTATGACTTAGTGGCAGGGGAAAATTCAGGGTAGGAACTTTCCAATATCCAAAATTACCCTTACAACTTCCATAGTCTTCCTGGGCTGTCTCTGTAGTGTCTGACCTACCAGTGGCTCTCAAAAGACCCCAGGCATAGTACCTCATCTCTAGAAGTACTCGTGGTGCTAAGATCCCTGGGAACAAGGGAATGGGGAGGCTAGTGACAGCCAATCTGTCAGGCGGCCTTCAACAGTGTATCTACCAATTCGTGGAATTCAATGAGTCTTCAGATGTTCAAAGAACAAGGCTATAAATATCACAAGGTAGGCACTACATAAATAAGTGCTGGTTGGCTGGGTTGAAACATCAATAATTTCATGAAAGGACAGTGAAAAACTAAATTTTACCCCGGGATAAGGCTTTTACCCTAAGCAGCCTTCTGGCATCCATACACTCCCCCATGAAACCATCCCTCAAATGCATCCAGAGGAATTTCATTATCCCCTGCTTAAAATCCCCCAAGGATTTGCTATAACTTACAGACAAACAAGGCTTTCTATAAAATAAAAAAAATAAAAAAAAAAATAAAAAACACAGTTTAGCCTTATCTTCTAACACCCCTCACATAGTCTGTGCTACTATCTGTGGGACTATTCACAACTCCCTGGAAGAGACAATGCTCCCTCTTGCTTCTCTGTACGTTCTACTGTCTGAAGTTTCATCCCTTCCTGATTCATTTGGTCAATTCCAGCCCCTGAAGAACCCTTTCTGACATCTTCAGTGGTGGCCTCTAGCCCCATGATGGCACATTCTTCACAAAGCTTCATTGCTTATTTAAAGGTCTATTTCTTCCAAAAAACTATGAGCACCTTCAATCAAAAAGTGAAGATTGGAATTCAGAATTTGATACCATGAGGCAGAGACCAAGTTTAGCATCCTGATGGCTAGACACTAAACTTCCAGTTGCACAAAAAGAACCTACTCCCCCCCAATCTCTTGAGGATTAGGCAGCCAAATGAAATCACACAGAGAGAGAACTAGACCTTGAGCCAGAAGGCCTGAGTTCAAATCTTCTGGCTACAACTTGCCACCTCTGAACCTTAGAGTTCTTTCACTTATATAACAGGAACAACAATCCTATCTTGCCTAACTCGAGGGCTGTTGTGAGGATGAAGTGAGATAATGGATATGAAAGTGCTTACCCAGTTATAAAGGACCATACCAATATGTCACCACATAACAACTACACAATCAAATCATAAAAACAGGCGAGTACCCAAAGGCAGGGTAGGCTAACAATACAAATACCTTTCATTTGCCATGGAAGACAAAGAAAGCCCACAGGGAAAGAGGTAAATTTGGTCTGTAGAGGAGCTCCTGCCAAGCCACAGAAGAGATGGCAATAGGAAAAACAGCACTTCAGCAAGACACATAAGCGAAGACCTTGTGTTCTTAGCTATCTTGGGGTAAGGGAGATGTGCATACTTAGGGCAAGAAAGGGAATGGTTCAGATTCAAGCCTGAGGAGCTTACTGCCCACAACCCCCAAACCTACCTCTTTTCTGAATACTTCTTTGCTTTTTTTTGCCAGCTCACTGGAGGTGTCTGCTTCTGCTGTCTTGGGCTTTTTCGAGGTCTAGAAATGGAAGAGAAAACACAATAGTACTGGCATGAGAAGTTTAGCTTAGTGATGCTCTGCTGTCCTAGAACCCCCATTTCTTTTCCCAAATTGGGACACCTGACTATTGGTATTAGGATCTATTCAGGAGCCCTGGCTCATGGCACAGCTTGGATGAAGTTAATCAGCTAACTGTTACAACTCACACTTCATGTTCTCATCCTGTCACCTGGTTTTGGCCACCTTCCTATAACCAAGCTCCAATCCTCTATCCTAAGTCAAAGCTACATCCTTGATGTAGCTAAATGTTTCCAGTTGTTTTAGGGTCACCCTCGCTGCAGAGCAATGTACAGTGTGTGTAAACCTGGACCACTCATGTTTTTGGTCTGAGCTTTCGTTCCTTCCACCTGACTGTCAAATATTTGAGGTCTGGGCTCTGACATTCAAGGAATCCAGGACAAAGGAAAAATACTCTGTTCTGAAAAGTTTTTTTTTTTGTGTGTGTGTGTGTGGATCTTATGAGTTTCATTACTGAAAATAATTTACAGTAAAATAATAAAAATTTTGTGTCACTGAGCTTACAGTCTTTCAATAAATACAAATTAAGAGCATATTTAACAATGTTGAGATATGGAAACACACAGATATTAATACAATTAAGATTTAGTTGAAATAGTTTATTTTATGGACAATCCTATCCCTGATTTCCTTCTGACTTTTATTTACATGTTTCACTACCACAGGTTGAACAGCACAATATTAAAACCTAGCAGAATGATGAACACTCATCTGTTAGATACAAAAGACTATATCTATACATATAAATATCAAGGACCAAAAACAAAACTACAAAGGAAATTAAAACTCGACTTTAATTTACATGATGAGAAAGACTCAGAAATGAACATTTTGGTTTTAAAATAACATGAACTACAATTAGTATTTTATCCTTTCTTTTACCACTTCAAATGCATATTACTTATAAAATAAAAACTTTCATAAACATTAAAGCCTATCATAAAATTGGGAGCAATTATTACCTTCCTTCTTAGTCTGTCTACAAAAATAGTGAATGAACCAATTATTTTCTGCCGATTCTGCAAATCCAGATGACCAAGTCAGTTGATTTCAGATTTAGCTATAATGGTAGCAAAACGCATTTGTTAAAAAAAAAAAATCACTCATATATAGACAGCCATTTAAAAACTTTTGGAGAATTACAGAAATATGAATGAAAATTTTTTAATTATTATAATTTTTACTATTGGAGATTTTTATGACTTTAAAAGCATATTCCTTTTAAAGCCATGTGAGAATCATGATGTGAAGAGAAAGAATATGAGAGATTTTTGTTAAGGAGGCAAACAATTGAGTTTCAGGCTAGAATCACTTTTTGAATTTGCTATTTTCCCTCTAAAGAGAAACAAGGAAGAAGAGAATCCTATGAAACTAATAAACCATTTCAGGTGCTTTCAAGTCATTCCTTTTAACAGAGAAACTTCTATGCAATCACAGTATTGCCTTAATGAATTTCTTTAGGCATGGTGGGTGGGTGTCTTTCCTTCACTTCACTTCTCTTTCTGCTGGCAGGCCAGTGAAGTCAGCTAGAGAACATCTCATGGGAAGGGCACTCGCGAATGGAGAGGCATACATCTCCTCTGAAGGCAGTTGTGTCTGTGAAGTTTTCTCCTCATTGCCAAATTAACTGGTCTCTGTCCATTGATAAGGAGAATGCTCATCATAAAAATGAAAAATGCATAAAAGAATTGCTGAAATTTCATTTTTCTGCCACACTAATCTGGAGCAATAGCTCTCAAAGTAAACCAAACAGTCTTTAAAGAGTCTGTGTAATATCTGTGTGGCTCTCCTTACATTCTAATGGCAACCTCAGAGAACTGCCAGCTGTGTTTTCCAGAACGGTTCCACCCCTTTACTTTTGATCTTCGTGTGTCCTTAGGTTGGGGGCGTGTCTCCTGTAAGCCCAGCTTACCTGCTTTCTGTTTTTATCTAACCTGAGAATCTTCAACTTTTAAGCAGGCAACTTGAATCCATTACATCTGTTATGAGTGTTGAGCTCTGCTCTGGGTTCTAAGTGCCACGAGGCCGTGAACTGTATTACTCTTTTGCTCTCAGCTGCATCCCCAGAGCCTAGGACAGTGCCTGGCACAGTGTGGCCATTTAAGAAGTATTTGTTGACTGTTTTATTGGGTGAATAAGTATATTTATTTTAACTACTTTATTTTGGGTTTCTTGTGGAATGCACCTTGACTTGACTTTGATTTGGTCTCCTTTGTGTTGTCTGTTGTCTGATTGGATTTTCTTTCTCCCCTTGCCAATCACTCCACCCTTTACTGCTTGGGAAAAGAGATTTTATTTCTATTCTCTTAACCATGTCCCTACATAATGAATATCTAAAGTTAGGATCAGTGTCTTCCTCACTTGCAGTCTTGCCTCCTCCCAGTCCTCCATGTTAGTGTTTTAATTCCATTTTATTTTTAACCCTGCACAAAGTGTTTGTGTGTTTTTATGGCTAATATCTATATACACCAACAGATTTACCTGCTACTCTGTTCACCATTCCTCCTTTTGTCTCACCTTTTGTTTAATTTCCTACTTACCGATGAGCATCCTTTAGGACTTTTTTTGGCGATGGTCTGTGACAGGTAAACGCTCTTTAATGATGTCCACTTAGTATCTACTCTTGAGTGATTATTTAGCTGATATTGAATTCTAGGTTGAAAGGTATTATACTTTCAGTACGTGGAGATATAATTCCTTGTCTTCTAGTCTGTGTTCATGAGAAGGCGCTGTCAGTCTGATATTGTGCTTTCTCTGTGGTAATTTCAGATTTTCTGTTTCTGAAAATATATATGTAGGTACACATCTTTTTAAAAACGTTTTTAAAATTTCTAACCAGGACTTGTATTCTTTGTGCTGAACTTACATTTATCTTTAATTCTGGAAAATTCTCTGGCATTTTTTAGGTCTTGCTTCTCTTGGAAACTCCCTGTTCTGTTTCCTGGAACCCTCAGCCGAGCCTCGGGCCTTCTCGTTCAGCCTCCTCCGTGATGCCTGCTCTGTCCTCATTCTGGCTCAGGTGGCTCGGTTACAGGGGGGACGTCCTTCTCCCCCCGCCCCTGGCTCATGATTCTCTCTTCAGCTCTAATGTGTTCAATCTGTCCACTGAGCTTGTGTTTCCATAGAATATAAGTTCTTTTTTAGAAGCCTTTTGGTTCTGTTTCAAATAAGCCTTTTTCATACCAGTCTGCTCTTCAGTGTTTGTTTCTTGGTAAACCCCTGGCTCATTCACGGTGAGCAGTCAGCCCTGGGGTCCATTTCTGAGCGCTCCAGTGGGGGCGATTCCATCAGGGACCGTGCCGTGTGTGTGTCTGCCTCTGTCGCTGTGGTTGTGTTACTCCTCCCACCATCCATGGGGTCTGACTCTGAGTTCATCTTCGCTGGGAGTCGTTTTCTTCCTGCCGCATCCTCAGTGCACTGGCTCATGAAAGGCTCTCTGTAGAGCCGTCGTGTGTGTCCCTGCTGGTGGCCTGGGGACCCAGGGGCTCAGAAATGGGGGTGTCTTAGTGTCTTGCCTGTGACCCTGTGCCTGCTCTAAGTGCGGACTCTGAGCCTGGCTGAGATGTAAACCGCGGGCTCTGGATTCCACAGGTGACAGCCCCCAGGGGTCCACCCCTCCGATGTCTGTGCCCTGGGCTGGCCCCCCATACTGGATTCAGGCTGGGCCTCCTGACCCCAGCATGCAAGGAGCACTGGAGGGTAAGTGCTTGCGCACTGGGGCTTGTCCTGTGTGGACACGCCTCTGCCTGCCGAGGGAGCTGCTGTAGCCTTGGTGTGGGTCCCACGGGGAGAGGAGCCCAGCCCCCAGCCCGCCCTCCAGCAGAAAGCAGCCACAGCGGGCCGGAGCCACCCACAGAAACCACAGGGCTTGCGCGGCTGGCTGCACACAGCAGGTAATTGACGCAGCAGCAGTTTCCTTCCTCCGACCCAAAGCCCTGGATGCTCCTTGGGCTCTTCTGTTCCCCTTCCTTGGCCAGTGCTCCCCGACTGGTGCTCCCCTGACTCTCGAGGTCCCCTGGGCCTGTTACCTGCTGGTGTGACCTGCCTTTCTGGGCCAAGCATGAACTTCTCTTGGTTCCCAGGAGCTGGGGAGCCCCTTCTGTTCTGAAAAGTTTTTGCCATTCAACTGCACCATGACCCATGTCCAAATCTCTCCAGTCTCCTTGGATTTTCATCATCACATTTCCACCAAAGGTGGGACTGGCTGGACTATGGGAGACAGTCACAGCATGCAAGATAGGCTCCTTGGAGGCTGGCACCTCTAGTTCAGAAATGGAAAATCTAAAGGGCTATCAAAATATTAGTGGAGAGGAGGGGAGGGTCATCCAAGCCAGTAAGCAGATGAATAGATGCTAAGATACAAAAGACACTCCATTCCAAGCTGTCAAGATGACAAACCCAGGAAACACTCCCTTCTAGCACTGCTGGATGGCAGGGCTGGTTAGTTCCCTCTAACCAGGCACTGCTAAGAAGTGACAAACTGGCAGCCCTGGCATTGAGAGCAACTGCCATGCAGGCCACCTCTCTACACTTTTGCTCTCCCACCATCCTTCAGCCCCTTTCCTGAAAATGTACTTTTCTATAGAAAAGAATAATTATCAGCATTCCCCTTTGACTACAAGTCACTTCAGATGGATCTAGTAGCTGCAGTCATTATGCTTTTGCTGGGGACTTAACAGCAGAGAATTTTCTTTACTCCCTTGCCCAACCCTTGGTTCTATTTCTTCCATTTCCATAAACAGTACAAAGGTCCTAGTGACGAAGAAGCTGTTCATCACTAGCCTGGCCTGAGACAAAGGTGATGCTCCCTTGGTTTTGGGCTATTACAGTTCAGCTTTCTCTGATTTGTTGTAAAAGCTTTACATATTTTCCATTTTTCAACTTTCTTCCCTTAGCTGTGAGAGCAAGGGGACGGATGACAGGGTAGGAAGAACACAGAGATCCAGCCTCTGTTTTCAGGAACAAAACAAAACAACACAAATAACTATTTTCAAATGTCTCATTTGGGATTTCGTGGTTATATTTTTCTAGTTGTAGACAGAGCATGGGGCATGCTTCACAACAAGATTCAGGTAGCAATGGATCAAGAATTGCTTGAAAAGGCCAAGAAAACTTTAACATAGCCACAGTTGTTCTCTTGTAGAACACAGAAGTGAGTAGTAACAGCAACATGTACAGAAAGCCCTTTCATGGATGGCAACTACCTTAAGGCTCCTGGTCCTAAGAAAGAGGTCAGGCTCTCAGTGACAGTACTGTGTGCACAGAAATGTTCTACTTCCCTCTGAATGGGCTATTTGTTCAGAAAGCTAAATAAATCCAGTGCATATTAATAGCTTTCTATTTTAATCCCTTGACTTGCTGAGGTTTGTAGGGCTTTAAAAACACAGTTATGGAGCCCAATCCACTGACCTCTGTGTCTAGGAGCTTTCTTGGTCCTTTCAAGCACTATGCAACTGGGACTCGGAAAAGAAATGTTCAAACGAAGGGTTCCAGACTTATACTGTGGAAATCATGAATCAAAATGAAATACTCTTGAGAGTACTTCATTGGAATATCTATTTTCAAGTGTGCAGCGAGTGGCCTCACTGAGATTCAATTATTCCAAGAACCTACCAGGGAAGGGGGGTGGTGTTATATGTAAAAAAGGTAAAGTGTTCCCAGTTTCTCAATGATGATCAGTTTGCATTGTTTCTTTAGGTTGGTTCACATGGGCATCCAGTCAATGGAGGATTTTGGTGGGAAACTATGTAAGCAGTGGCACAGATGTGAGCAGACGATCAACAGGCAGAGGGCCTGGCAGAAAGACAAAGCTTACTGCCTTTACAAGAGGACTTTGCTGTCAGCTTTCATCTGTGGCACACCTGGATCCCCAGGAAATCTGGTCTGAATATGACAAAGGAACCCTAAGTACCTTCACATTATCTGAGGTGAGGTTTGACACCCAAGGCTTAGTAGGGAATGGCCTTAAGCTTGTTGGGTGGTCTTGGAAACCACATACTGACTGTGTAACCCAACAAATGCAAATCTCATCCTTCATTATATATACAGACATGACCTGTGTCAGAAAGCCCACATACCTTGGAATTGAGGAATGTGGCCTGACAGAGGATTTACAGACATGAGTCCTGACAAAGGGAGAGCAGGATAATGCTCCTCTCTCCCTGAATTTAATTAAATACTGTTTGCAACATGAAATCTAAAACATTATTCAGTAAGGAACTGTATCTTTTGGGGCAGCATGAATCCAAAAGCAGAAGGAGAAGCTGAGTCATTAGACACACTATATATGATTTAACCTAAATTTTGCCACACATAAACAGGTATCCATGATCATATATACATCAATTAAAAGTTTAAGAAAGAAGGATCTTTGAAAAGAATAAAAACTCAGTATATTTTGTTTTGGAGTTGCTACCAACCCTAGTAGCAGAAAAACAAAAGAATTGACATCATTACATAGTTCTAGACAAAGTACAACTGACCTTAATTCTCCCAAAAAACAAAGTCTGACTTTTGATGACATATAAGCATCATCTGCTCCACACAGAGGGAAGTAAATTCATAAAAATCCTGGAACTAAGGTCCTCATGGTATAGTACAGTCCTGGAGGTTTCTCTCTGGTTCCCAGCTGATGACCAGTTGCTTATTGAGCAACTTAACCATCTGTTCAACAGAGATCGGGGTTCTGGACTCTGGTTCCTGACTGTTCCCTCTCCACCAATAGTAAGTGATTTCATTTGGAATCCTTTTACAAATTGCCCCTGACTCCAAAGAAGATGGGACTATCAATTGAAAAGATGCAACTCTCTCATCCTCTGCAACTCTCTCTCAATTCAACAAATATTCTGCAACTACTATTTTAGCATAACATAATTAGAGGACATTTATTATATTTTGTGACTGAATGTTAATTAAAAGCCAGAATGCAGCAGTAAATAAACTGTTGTCTCTCAATCTTGCAAGCAGTCAGCAATAAATCAGGTCTGGGTTTCTCAAAGTGAAGACTTGAAAAATTCTGACTTCACATCACCACATGATGGATATTGGGAAGAGAGGCTCTAAGATGACCAACAGTAGGGAACAACACTGGAGGGAAACCGAGAAGGTGGGCTGGCTCTCATAGATGATCAGTTTTATCACCAAATGCTTTTCTACCACCCATCTCGCAACACATGGCACTCTTCACAGAATTCTCTGCCCATTACACACCTTCCTTAAGTCACACTGTATATGGCCCAGGCTTCCAACAACCACCAATTTACTGATAACTGTCCACCAGCCATTTCTATCTTGAATCTTGTGGTTATTTCAAATTCCACACATTGTTATTTCCATACCACACCCCCGCCCTTGATCTTTCCTGAGTTCCCTAGAATGAATAATAATCACCCAAACTAAAGACAGAGGGGGTGGGCCATCCTTCCCTCTTCCTTAACTAACTGGTTGCTAAGCCCTGAATATTACCTCAAGTGTTTTTGCTCTTAGTTGAGTCTCCCTCACCTTGCCTGAAACATTATAATATTCTCCAGTCTGATCCTTCCTTCTAATCTCAAGATTCTCAAATGGGCCTGTTTCACTTGCAGGCCACACATTTGTTTCTCTCATTCCTCTGGCTTTAAAAGCATTTATTGACTCCCAAGTACTTATGGTACAATAATCACATTAGTAAGACCACAAACTATTTAAATCTGACCTCCTTTTCCCTATTTTCGTCTTGCTCACTACCCATATATGCATTCAAGCATTCACCATACCCAATTTTTTCACTATTCCCTGCATATGCTCTGGCTTGTCTTGACCTTATACCTCTGCAAAATACTGCTTTATCTACTGTTCTTTAGTGCTCATCTTAGCTATTGGTAAAGTCATGTTTTCTGTGATATTCCCTGACACATCATCTCAGTACCAACTATCCTTATGCTATCAAAGCATTTTGAAAATACTCCTACTATAGCAATCACCACGCCATATTCTTGGTTTAAATGTATGGCTATTTCCTTATACTACACTTCTTGAAGACCAGAATTCAGTTTTATTTCTCTTTCTATTCCTCATACCCAAATAGGGTCAATGAATTAATGAAAATTTATAATGGCACAGTCTGTACCTCCAAGAGGATTAAAATCTAAATGAAGGCCATAAAGATGATTTTTTTTTTCTTAAAAAAAAGGAGAGTGGGGGAAGCAAAAGGAATAAAGACATGTTCTACTGGTATCCTCCTGTCTACTGACATGCTAGCCAACTGAATGCAGTGCTAAAATGGTTAGGAAGGCTAGATGCATGACCTAACCATCAAAGATATACTCGGAAAGGGGTCCACAGACTGACCCTCAAAACTGATTTGTGCGCTTCAAGGCAAGGCTGTTGGAAGATCAAAGCTCATTTGTCCCTTCATCTACTATATCCAGAACAAAGGGTTAATAACAGAGAACAGATGACTTTGGTTTGTATTTTCTCATTAGAAATATAAGAAAAGGTAAAGCTGGTGAATCAGAGATACAAGCCTAAAAGCTAAGAGTGAACACTGAGACAGTATTTTTGTACAAAGCACATGACACCTACGGAGTTTTTCCCTTAGGTATCTGTCTCTATCAAGAACCTTCCACAGAACCCTTATACACTGTTAGCAGAAAGTAAAATGGTACAGCTACTTTGCAAAACAGTTGAACAGTTTCTTAAAAAGTTAAACATAAATTTATAATATGATCCAGCAATTCCATTCATAGATATCTATCCAAGAGAAATGAAAAGATATGTCTGAATACTTAGCACCTATGTTCATACAGCATTAATCTTAACAGCCAAATATGGAAAAAACCCAAATGCCCATCAACTGGTGAATGTATAAACAAAATCCTGTATGTCTATACAATGGAATATTAACCTAAAAAGGAATGCAGTACCGATACATGCTACTACATGGATGAACCTTGAAAACGCTATGCTAAGTGAAAGAAGCTGGTCACAAAAGATTATATAAAAGATGACATAAATCCATTTAAATGAAATGTCCAAAAAGGTAAATATATAAAGAAAGCAGATTATTGGTTTTCTGGGGCTACAGGAGGGATTAACTGTAAATGGGCATGAGGGATCTTACTGGAGGGATGAAATGTTCTAAAACTAGATTATAGTGATGACTGTACAACTTGGTAAATTTGCTGAAAAGTTATTGAATTGTTAATTTAAAACACATGAATTTTATGACATGTAAATTTTACCTCAATAAGGTTGTTGAAAAACAAAAGGCATCATTACACAAACTTGTGCTACTGCTTATTACAGGGTAACTGTTGCTGGAATAGCCTTCTCACTATAAAAGCTAGAAAACTGGACAAAACGTATGAACAGCAGTCACAGTGAACAATAGGCAGCACTGGACTGTGATCCCTGAGACAAGGGGAAAAAAGTGGTAAGCCTTATGATTACCCTGGCTTTCTGCTTGGAGGCATGGAACAGAACACAGTGCAGGGAGGAAAACCCAAGCAGAGGCTGGTAGGTTCACTGAACTGAGCAGACAGACATCAGAGTTCAGTAGTTGGAAATGGCTGGTATTTGTGCGACCAAGTACCAGAGAAGAGGAAGCTGTGTGGCAAAAGAGCT
>PVKY010011579.1:0-11951 GCA_004027775.1 Bradypus variegatus
TGCTCCCCATTCTCTAGCTTCATTTTATCTCCTGGTAAACTACATTGTATATTTTATGTCTATGAATTTATATATTATAATTAGTTCACATCAGTGAGATCATACAATATTTGTCCTTTTGCGTCTGACTTATTTCACTGAACATAATGTCCTCTTCAGGGTTCATCCATGTTGTCACATGCTTCAGGACTTCATTCCTTCTTACTGCTGAATACATATTCTTTTGTTTCATGTAAAATAAGTCATGAGAGTAGCAGATCCCCATGCTGTGAGTCCATTTCTTTCTATTCATCTGAAGATTAGGGCTGATAGTGGTACTCCTGGCCTTTTCCAAAGTCATATTTAACTAGGAAAGAGAAAGCAGAAGAAATCTCTTGCTGAATGTTTCTTTCTGTTTCCTGTGTAGCTAATTAGGCCTTTCTTATTCTGTCTACAAATCAGGACCTTTCTACTAGCAGCAATAAAAAAAATCCATAAGTTCTTAGAGTTGCTCCTACTTTAGCTATGGTAAGTGACCACAAATAAACAGAGTGTTCTAGGGACATGGTTATTTGACTTGCAGCAGGGAACCCTCTGCTGGCACCAGATGCAACAGAATGAATTAGCTTTAGGACAGCTGATGTCTGGAGCTGTGGCTAAAAGGAGAGTATGGGGCAAAGTGCTTGGAAGGAGGAAATAGGAGGGAGATTAAATCTGTTTTGATGTACAGGAATCTGTTTTGGGTACAGGAAGTGCTGCATGTCTTTGCCACCTTATCAGCATGGGGGACTAAAATCTGAGAGGAGTGGCAGCTGGAGCCATCTTGCCTCTTTGTGGAAAAGTGATAGTGGGTTTGATGGAGATCTTAAGTGGTAGTGAATGAGGAAATGCTTGTCTTTGCCCTTTCTGATCTGTCAGTCTGGCAGCTGCCAGAAGATCAGGGCTCTCTGAGCATAGACTTCAAACTCGCTCTAACTGTTCTTCTGTGTCAGATGGTGTTATTTGTTCTCTATGGATCAACTGTAGATGGTAGGGCTGTTGTTGAACTAAAGTGAGATAAATAAGAGATGAAATGTGCATTGAAAAATCATGATACTGTATAGATATAAGGGAGGGAATATCAAGTCAGGGTTAAGGGCGTGGGCTTTGAAATTGGCAGACCTGGATTCATACAGCCCACAGACTAGCTGTGTGCTTTTACCA
Organism: Bradypus variegatus; assembly: GCA_004027775.1. NCBI lineage: Eukaryota > Metazoa > Chordata > Mammalia > Pilosa > Bradypodidae > Bradypus > Bradypus variegatus. Next base: position 1,183 of record PVKY010011579.1, read on the forward strand.
TGTTACTTAGTCTCTCTTCACTTCACTCGTGGCATCTGTCATGTGGAGACAATGTAAGGCAAGGGGCCAATTAGTGGTCTTGGTATGGCAGAGATGGCCAGAGTTATCACTGGGTATTTGTAGAAAACCAACCCCCTTTCTTTTATTAGGTCACCATTGTCCTCCTAATTGCAAAATCTAAAGGATTCTTTCCAGTCCTCATCCTATTTGCTTTTTCTGCAGTCCTTTACCCATCTGACCACTCTCTTCTCAAACTTTTCTGCTGCCTTGGTGTCTGTGACACCCATACTTTTCTGATTCTTTCCATCTTTCTCTGACCATTGCTTCTGGTCTCCTTCCTTAGCTTTTTCCTGCAGCTTCTCTTATCTCTATGTTCCTCAGGGTCCTGTCCTCTGCCTACCCCTCTGTTCCTCAGGGTCCTGTCCTCTGCCTACCCCTCTCTACAGTTTGCATGGTCTTCCTTATTTGTGTGATCCATTCTCATGCCACCTTTGGGCCAATGACTCCTAATCCATACCCCTAGTCCAAACCACCTGTCTGTCATATATCCAGGGGCTTACAGAACATACATGCTGTATGCATGTCCCAAAGCATTTCAAACTCAACGCCTAAAGTGGGAACCCAAGCATATTTCTCCACTTGTGTTTTTTTTCTTGGACACAATCCACCCTCTCACTTCAGTGTGAAACTTGGGAGTCATCCTGCATTGCCCCATTTTCTCGTTCTCCAGATAGAATGAGCTGCCAAGTCTGGCCACGTCTGTTTTCTCAATGTGCTTTCAGTTAGTACCCCCCCGCCACTGCCTTACAATTGCTGTTTGCTCTAACTTGTCTCTCTGTTGACAGTGTGGCCTCTCTTCAGTTCACCCACAGCTGCCAGAGCCAGCTTTCTGGTGAGCAAGTCAGAATGTCACTGGCCCCTGGCCCCTGAAGCCCTCGGAGACCTTTCCTATTCTTCCGTTCTTGCTGTCTGGTCCTCTGCATCATCTGTGCAGTCTCCTTGAAGCTCTTCTACCTAATTACTCACAGCACCACGCCCCAGTGCCTTTGCACATGCTTTCCTTTCTGCCTGGAAATGAAGATCTGCTAGGTTATTGGAGATTAGGTTCTCCAGCAGCAGGTTGTATGGAATTTACCACACTGTGTGTTTATTTTTTTAATTAAATTCAGTTCTATTGAGATATATTCACATGCCATAAATTATCCTTAATGTACAATCAACTGTTCACAGTACCATCATATAGTTATGCATTCATCACCCCAATCTATTTTTGAACATTTTCCTTAACCAGAAAGAAACAGAATAAGAATAGAAAATAAAAATAAAAAAGAAACCCAAATTATCCCCCCTCCATCCCACCCTATTTTTCATTTAGTTTTTGTCCTCTTGTTTCTACTCATCCATCCATAGACTGGATAAAGGGAGAGCGATCCCAAAGGTTTTCACAATCACACTGTCACCCTTGTAAGCTACACTGTTATACAGTTGTCTTCAAGAGTCAAGGCTACTGGGTTGGAGTTTGATAGTTTCAGGTATTTACTTCTAGCTATTCCAATTCACTAAAACCTAAAAAGTGCTATCTGTATGGTGTGTGAGAATGTCCACCAGAGTGACCTTGACTCCATTTGAAATCTCTCAGCCACTGAAACTATTTTGTTTCATTTCACATCCTCCTTTTGGTCACAAGTATGTTCTCAATCCCAGGATGCCGATCCGGATTCATCGCCAGGAGTCATATCCGGCGTTGCCAGGGAGATATACAACCCTGGGAGTCGGGTCCCACGTAGGGGGAGGGCAGTGACATCACCTGCCAAGTTGGCTTAGCGAGAGAGAGAGAGAGAGAGAGAGAGAGGGAGGGAGGGAGGGAGAGGCGCCACATCTGAGCAACAAAGAGGCACTCCGGGGGAGACCCGTAGGCACAATTACAAAGCAGGTTTAGTCGCTCCTTTGCAACAATGGGCTTCATAAGGGCAAGCCCCAAGATAGAGGGCTGGGCATACTAAGACGTCAGTCCTCAACGTTTGCACCACATTGTTTAAAGCCATTTACATGCGTTTCCTCAGTTCAGGGATCCTGTCTTGTTCATCTTGGATCCCTAGAACTTACCAGAGTAACTAAGACATGGTGGGTGCCCACTGCACCAAATAAACGAACAGCAATAATTTATTTTGTGTGGGTTCAGCGCCTCAGCAGCTGAATATTTTGGACACCTGCTCGCCTGGGGCTCTAGTGCTGCTCCCCCTCACCCCTGCGCGCAGGTGAAGGGCAGCCCAGCGGCTCTCGGCCTGCGGGCTGGGCTGGGCGGCTGTCTGCGCGCCTGCGCCCTCTGCCGCTCGGCTCCGGGCGCGCCTGTGTGCGCGTGTGTCTGTTTAGAGAGGCGGAGAGGCTTGGGTGACAGGCGGAGGGGTGGGGGGAAGAGTTCAGTCTGAGTCACAGTCTCATTCACTGAATTTTCGGAGGCTGGACCGAAGCTGCCTCCCCAGGCGGCGCCCACCTTCTCCCACACCTCCACAGTCCCCACCTCCCGCCCCTCCACTCTCAGCCAGCCACACTGACGGACAGACTCGCGAGTGAGTAGCGGCGGTGAGCTCTCCCCGGCGTTCCTCTCCTCCCGCGAGCCTTGTGTATGTGTGTGTGTGTAAGTAGGTGTCCCTGGGAATCCACGCCTGCTCTGAGCACTCCCTCCCCGGATCTGTGTGTCCATCCGCTCTGCGCTGCGGTGCGTGTGCTGGCCCAGGCAGGGGCTCGCACGCCCCGGGCGCAGGGAGGGAGTTTGCCGGGATTCCCCGGCCCGGCGTGCGGCGGCCGGTGGGGTTCCCCGGGAAGGCACCTCGGCGAGGAGGCGGCGGGGAAGCCCAGGTTTGCGAGCGACTCGCAGGCCGGGAATTTGGGACCCGGTCTCGCCCGGCGGAGCCGAGGGAGACGCCGGAGTGGCGCCTCGGGCCGCCCAGCCTCTCCACCTTTCTTCCTTATCCTTTCTCCTTTCTTTTCGCACTAGCATCACAAAGGCGCGCCGCAGGATGAAACCCAATGCGGCTTTCTTCTCCCACCTGGTGCACATTTCCTTGGGTCCGGAAGAGTGGAGTGGGGCTCCCCGAGATTCGGAGTGTGTGTGTGGGGGGGTTAACACTGAGGGAACGCTTGTTTTCGGTTCCAGTTGAATTCTGGCTGGGTGCGGGATCGCGTGAGAGGTTCCGAAATGTACACACTGGTGTGTGTATGTGTGCGTGCGCACGCGCGCACCTCGGGCCCACGCTCGGGGTGTGCGTTCGATGTAAATAGCAAACCTCCCGCCGGATCCGAGTGTGCGATGCCGGCTTAGGGGGCTCCTCGTGTGCGCTGACAGGGAGTAACGGCATCTCTTTGTTCGGTTGTGGTTTCCCCACCCCTCCGTAAAGCAAACTGATTTTCAGTTTCACTTGCCGCGGCGCTCTGGGACTGAGTGTGGGCTGCATCCCCGAATGCTCCTGGTATTTGTAATTGAATAGTTCTTTCCGGCGGGGGTTTATTTTTAGGGTTAGGAATAAAGAAGCAAGCACGTTGGCCTTTTTGCTTCTGTCTTGGCTTTGATACGTGCCTCTAATTGATGGAGCGGACGCTTTAACATCCAGTCGCGCACACGTGCCTGCGCACAAGTGTGTATACACACTTCTACACATGTAGTTGTTTTTTTTTTTTTTTAATTGGGACTGGGAATGCATTGTATTAGTAAAAAAAAACTTTCCTTTGTTCTTTTGGGCATTTTCTATTTGGGTAATGGAGTAGGAGTACGGAAGGTTGCAATTAGTTCACTCGAATAAAAGACACTGCCTCTGAGTCAGAGATGCCGGGTTAATAATTATTAACATATAAAAACACAAGGGTTTTTAAGGCAAAAGGGGCGGGGTGGGGGCAGGTCCGCGGCAGACAATGAGGGAGGGTCTCTGTCCACCGCCTGCAGGTTATTGTTCGCGGACTGGAGGCTGTATCCTGCAGCCGCCCCCTCCTCCGGGGCTTCGCTCCTCGCTCGCCCCTCCACCCCACTATTGACCGTCGGGGTCACCCAGCGTTGGCTACCAGGGCGCCGCGACGCCAGCCTCAGCTGACTTTCGCTCACTGCCCTCTCTCTGCTTTGCAGGTTGGCAGCTTCGCACCCTAGGGTCCGGAGCCGAAGCAGCAAGGACCGGGTGCCCCTGGCCCAGCCCGGCGCGATGCGGTGCGGGTAGCAGCGCTAAGCGCCCCCGACGCTGGGCGCTCGGCGCACTCGCTGCAGGCGGCCGGCCGAGCGGTGGCAGAGGGGATGCGCCCGGGACGAGCACAGCGCCTGCCGCGACCTACCGCCCCGGGGTGGACGCCAAGCAGGGCTCATCGAAGGACCGCGCGGACCCCTGCTTCCCGGGGCAGGCGGCTGCGGAACCTCGGGGTTGCGTGTGCGGTCAGGATGCCCTGGGCGCCTCCCTGCTGGTGAGGATGCCCTGCTGCGCGCCTCTGCATCCCCAGCCCTGGTCCCTGGTGAGCACGACTTAGCGTGGGCCCGGCTTCGGCCCCTGCTGCGGGTGGATGAAAAGCGCCAGAGCCCCTGAGTGCGATCAACGATTGAATCTGAATCCTAAGAGCCATGGACGAAGGCACTGGGCTGCAGCCCCGGGCGGGAGAGCAGCTGGAGGCACCGGCCGCGGTAGGAAATGGCCAAGAGAAGTGTGTGTCAGACACCTCTAGGTCCAGGAGTTTACCCGTACTGATCAGCGCCTCCTGCCGGGCGTCCCTCACCCCTGCGAGTGTAGACGCCAAGCCATCTTTCACCTGTACGGATTCTTTGGGCCTCCAGGAATTGAAGCAAGGCTCGAGCTCCTTGGTCCCCAGCCCCTCTGCCCCATCCACTTCGGCGGGGATGGCGGTGTTCGGGGACTGTAAACACAGGGTGGACGTCAGCAAAACCGTTTCGGTGTCCTCCACTTTGGCCACACTCCAGGGGAGAAGGTGCCTCTACGTGGTCCTCACTGATTCCCGTTGCTTCCTGGTTTGCATGTGCTTTCTGACCTTCATCCAGGCGTTAATGGTCTCCGGGTACCTGAGCAGTGTCATCACCACCATCGAAAGACGCTACAGTCTGAAGAGTTCCGAGTCTGGGCTGCTGGTCAGCTGTTTTGACATCGGGAGCTTGGTGGTAGTGGTGTTTGTCAGCTACTTTGGCGGCCGCGGTCGGCGGCCCTTATGGCTGGCTGTGGGTGGCCTTTTCATCGCCATCGGAGCTGCCCTTTTCGCCTTACCTCACTTCATCTCGCCCCCTTACCAGATCCAAGAGTTGAACGCCTCGGCCTCCAACGATGGCCTGTGCCAGAGTGGAAACTCCACGGCAACTTCGGAGTATTCCACCTGCCTAAAGGACTCTGGGGGAAATAATCACTGGGTCTATGTGGCTTTATTCGTTTGCGCACAGATTCTCATTGGAATAGGATCGACACCTATTTATACTCTGGGACCAACCTACTTAGATGATAATGTCAAGAAAGAAAATGCATCCTTGTACCTAGGTAAGACTTTCTTGTCCCTGAAGTTTCAGGTACTCTTAGATAAGGTTGAACTTACACTGAAACTTACTTTTCCTCCCAAAACAAAAGGAAACTTTTTTTTTTTTTGCCTTTTCCTTGATATTTTGTTTTGAGCATTAAGGTTCACCTTAGTGTTAGCCTTGGTATGGTATGTTTTGGGTTTGGGAGAGAATCAATTAGTTGAGAGATTTTTGAACTCATTCTCACTTGTCTTTTCCCAAGCAATAGAAGGTTTTATTATGGAATAGGGTGTCTCTCTCTTGCTGTCTATCTTTGCAAAAGCTCTAATTTATCAAGTTTATCATCTAATAGCTGCCCATCCAGAAGCACGTTCAGGTAGAAGTAACTACTGTAGAGTGCATTTTTGAATTATTTGTTGCTTTGATCCACTGCTGCTCCTCATTCCTGCATCTAACAGCAGGGATAACTGAGTAGTCAGATTGTGTAGAACACACTTTCTTGGCCCACATCTGTATATATTTCTTACGTGTTACCTGCAATCACTATGAAGAAAACAACAACTTCAGCAATGGCAAATGACTAAGTTGTCTTTATGCAGGAGCAACATCACAAGTGGAAAGGTTTATACCAGGCTATTCTTATTGCTAGTTGTAGACCCACAGTGAATCAGTGCCAGTGGGCAAAGGGTGATGGTTAAGTTTAGGATGTGAGGCCTGGCAAACATGGCAATGGGCAGAAAAATTTACTGCCTAGAATTCTGGTTTATCAGTACCTCCTATCAGCTGCTCCTTAAAACTGGACTTCTAAAGGATGGTTTCAGACTCTTGAAAAGGCTGAATAGCAGTCAAGCTTGATAAGGTCTTTGCTTTTCTGTGTTTCTCTGCTAGAGTCCAGCTAAAACAAAACAAAAGATTTTACTTCATTTTTAAAAGAGTAAAATGGTAAAATAAATGAATACTAGCTAGATTTACCAGTTTCTCTAGCCATGTGCTGATAGGATCCTTGGGTGGGAATTATAGGGTTTTCTAAGGACTCTGGAAATGATCCCAAATGAAAGAGGGCTATGCTTCCTTCTCAGTGTAGCTAGTGACCCCAGAAGTTGCTGAAAGGGGGTATTTTACCCATTTATAATCCCTAGTAACTGGGCCAGATGCAGTAGACGTGAGTTTTATAATATGTCTTTATTATTCAATGCAAAAGAAAGTAATTTTCACTTAGGGCAGAGAAGAATAGATTGCTTATTACCTTGCCTTCCTGTTTTCTAACATTTTTTCTGAGATATTTTTGAACATACAGGAAAATTGAAGGAATAGTACAATGAAAGTCACTGTAGCTACCACCTAGACTCAATAATTGTTCATTTTGTCATATTTGTGTGTGTGAGTATGTGTAGGTATTTTTGTGGGTGGCCTAAACCATTTAAAGGTAATTGCAGACACCACCATAATTCACTTTAAATGCTTTAGCATGCGTCTTCTAAAAACAGCAACATTCTTTTACCTAACTACACCAGCATTAACATTCTAAGAACATTAATAATCACTCCCTGATATCATCAGATATCAAGTCTGTATTCAGATTTCTTCAGTTGTCTCCCAGAAAATCCTCTATAGCTGTTTATTTCAAACCAGGAGCCAATCAGGGTTTATTCATACATTGTATTTGGCTCCTAACCCTTTATAGCCACTTTATAATCTTTTACAAAATAAATCTAATTTTTTATAAGTACACCCTTTTACAATGCCTCAACTTTTTTCTTTCTCCAATGACATAGACTTTTTGAAGAGACAAGGCTAGTTGTTGTGTAGCCTGTTCCACATTCTAGATTTATCTGATTATTTCCTCCTTGTTTCATTTACCTTGTTCCTCCATTCCCTTTATTTCCTACCTACTGGATGTTCTGTCTAAAGGCTTAATTAGACTCAGTCTAAACTTTTGGGGCAAGGCTACTTCATAGGTGATGTTTTATATTGCACCACATCTCATCATGTGTTAGTGACTCTAAGATTAATGACTTGGTTGAGTATATGACCAAGTGTTACCATTGTTAATACATTTCTCCCTTTGAAGTAATCTTTAGAGTGACACCTTGACACTGTGTAATCATCCTAATTGTTTTTCCTATTCTTGCTGATTGTTGTCTCCTTGTATTTGGAAAACTTGGCTCTCCCTTGCAGCTCACTTCCTGGTACCATTCACATGAATTTGCTACATCAGAAATACAGGCAGAACTTTACCTAACATGAGAATATGCACTAACAAGAGCCCTGAGATTTAACTTTTTTGATAGTGGTTGCCTACCAAGATGAAAAACATCAAGCAAATATTAAGTACATATTCTCTGCTAGTCACTGTGCTAGTTTGGGGAAGACCAAAAGTAAGACACAGTCCCACCTCCTAAGTAGTATTCAGTGTAATAAAGAAATATTGCCTATTCAAAGGGAGGTGTGTGTGTTTGAAGTGATGTGTGCAAGAAACGGTATTATGTTTTTTTCTTTTTTTCTTTTTCTTTTTTTAGAGGAGATGTTGGCTAAACACTGTTTTTCAAAAACATTTTAATGAATGCCTTAGGACATATTGTTTGGGAAACCCATGCTTCATGTTATATGGGCCTCAATAAAAGCTTCAGTGTTCTGAGTACCAGGAATTTTGTACTTGTTCTTTTATTTAATCTTCTCAATGGCCCTATGAGATGGGTCTTGTTTTCCCTACATTATGGATGTGTAAACTGAGGCTCAGAGAGGGTGAGTGACTTCCTTAAGGGCATAGAGCAAGTCAGTGGCAAAGCCAGGTGTCCACCCAACTCTGTCTGGCCCCAGAGCCCTGGAGCCTCCCTCTCTGCTGCGTGGGTCTTTGGCAGGAGGCTTTCAGGCCAATTGACTCAGAAGGCTGTGCCAACTTCCACAGAGTTTTGAGAATGGTGCAGAAGAATGCAGAACTGGCCTAGAGTGATCAAAACAAGATGGTTCTTTAAGCCTTTTAAAGTAAGTTTTATAGGCTACCTCAGTACAACTAAAACCAGAGAAACTACTATCTTAGAACATGAGCAACGTTAAGCAAGTATGATGTGAGATTTTTCCAAATCAATAACTGGTTAAAATCTCTGATTTTTCTCAAAACTGGTCTTCTAGATTTCCTTTTTCATTACCTACTCTCTTCTTATCCTTCCTATCAGTCTTATTAATGTCTCACTAAAACCACAGAAGAAAAAAAATCAGGTAGCAGGTTAGTAATTGCAGGTAGGAAGAAATATCTGAATTAATGTTCCAGCCATTGAACTGAAATGTAATTGTGTATCTTAATCTTCTGAAAGGTCTATGTTAACATTCTGGCAACTTTAAATTTAGAAGAAATGTGTCATAGATGGGACATAGCAGCATTTATACCCACTAAATGCCCCAACTCTGCCTGTAGGGATAGAGGTTCAGTGTTGACCTGGAGCATAGAGACAGTTTTGTAGGCTTAATAAGAAGTGAAATTAGCAACTAGACCGTTATTTGCAATTGCATCTCAAGGAGAAGGAGGGAGAACATGTGATCCTGTGGGGGCAAGAAATTCATGAAAGAACAGGGAAGGGAGAAAGACTGGCTAATTGTGGAAAAGGGGAAAAAAAGGAAGCATTTCTAGAATGAAAAGGCACAACGCCTGTTAGGGTGATATTGAATATTAACTGATGAGTGGTGTGGCCTGTCCCCAGCCAGGATGGGGTGTTCCACTGTCATCCCTGCCTTTATACCACAGAGAAGTGCTGGAATGGGTGTGATGCCTTAGAAAGAGCACAGAATGGAGCAGGCAGAGGGTCTGCATTTTAGATTACTAGTCTGGGACTTTAGTCAAATCCCTGAACTCCTCCCTCTCTGTCACTGCAGGGGATTATTACATTCATTTCCCTCACTGTAATATCTTGAGGACCTAAAGGGCTCACATGTGTGCAAATGTTCTGCATACTCTAAGGACGGCACAAATGAAAGATGCCCTTGATGCATCAAAGCAGAATTCAAACTCGAGGATTCCAGAGTGGGCAGAGTGGGGAGTGAGAGAAATTTCAAACATATTCTTTTTTATAATTGGAGAAAGAAGTCACACCATAGAAACTTTGTACAAGAAAGTCTTAATCAGTGTTTCAGCAAGGTTATTTTCTGATTAATTAAATTTTCTGAGAACCAAGGTTTTGTCACCAGAACTTTCTGTGGGCAAACTTTTTTTTTAAATTTTGAAATAATTTCAAACTTACAGGACAGTTACAAAAGTAATACAAAACCCATACAGAGAATTCCAACATACCCCCCTCCAGATATCCAGATCCTCTAATGTTTAACATTTTGCCACATTTGCCATATTGTTCTATCCATCCATCATCTATTTGTCTATCTACTAAATATCATCTGCATGGCAACTTTGATGACTTTTTTGATAGTGTAACATAACGAAATCTCTTTTTATGTTTGAGGGGCCTGTGATGTCTGAGTTTTACCATGATAGGTCTTCATTTGCCCACACAGACTGTGGCAGGAAGTTTGGTGAACAAGAACCCATCCCAGGACATACTGAAGTTGTTATTTTAAGAGGAAATTCCTGGTTACTTTGTCTTCTTCTTCTTCTTCTTTTTTTTTTTTTCTTTTGACATTTCCTCAAGTTTCTAAAAGTGGAATGAGTTTGAAATTACTCAGTTCTATTTCATCATGATTTTATTGTAATATAAACCTGTGTGTATGTGCATGTATATATTATCTCTGTAGGATTTCATAGTAATTTAAACAGTGAAAGGGACATATATGTATCTTCTAGATCAGAGTTCCCTGGAACCATATAACCAAGAGGCTTTTTTTTTTTAATTCAATTTTATTGAGATATATTCACATACCATACAATCATCCAAAGTGTATAATCAATTGTCCACGGTACCATCATATAGTTGTGCATTCATCACCCCAATCTATTTTTTGAACATTTTCCTTGTACCAGAAAAAGTAAAAATAAGAATAAAAAATAAAAGTAAAAAAGAACACCCAACCCCCCCCATTTTTCATTTAGCTTTTTCTTCCCATTTTTATACTCATCCAACCGTACACTAGATAAAGGGAGTGCGATCCACAGGGTTTTCACAATCACACTGTCACCCTTTGTAAGCTATATTGCTATTCAATCATCTTCAAGAGTCAAGGCTACTGGGTTACAGTTTGGTAGTTTCAGGTATTTACTTCTAGCTATTCCAATACATTAAAACCTAAAAAGGGTTATCTATATAGTGCATAAGAATGCCCACCAGAGTGACCT
>PVKY010011580.1:0-11931 GCA_004027775.1 Bradypus variegatus
GAATGGCAGTCACACAAGGCTGCCTCTCGCCAAAACAATGCAAACTGCCAGGCAAAGCAAATTAAGAATTGTAATGCCAGACAGATGGGGGCAACAGATCTGCTCGAAACCTTCAATGTATTGACTTGCCTCTGTGGGGGCACTCTCTGTCCACCCCTGGGCAGCTGCCCGCTTTCAGGTGACCGGAGTGGGGCCTCAGCTGGTCTCTGGTCTCAGCACAAACACCCCCCAGTCCCGGGCTACCCTCTCTGGGCCTCCTGTCCCCAACTTTTAAGTGCCAGCTCTGTCTATAAATGACTGCGTTCTTAATAAACCACACCCCCCCTGTCAGCCTCAGTTTCCCCACTGTCATCTGAGAGATCTGGCTGATTCAACAGTCTCTGATGAGTCACAGTTTTCTCTGGAGGAGGAGGGCTGGGCCCCAGCAGGCCAAGGTGCCGAGGAGGTGTCTGCCAGCAGAATTCAGAGGCGCCCACCTCTGTCTCCCACGGGTGGCCTAGCATCACATCAGCTGGCCTGCAGGGAGGATCCCTTCCACATCCCAGGCCTGGGCTACCTCCTCTCCCTAGGACATTTTTTTTCTCGTACCAAAAGCCCTTTCTTATAAAGGAAAGCTCCTTGCCTAACAGAGAGGCAGAGACAAGCAGAGGTTGGCCAGGATGGCAACGACAGGACACTAAGTCCCAGGAGAGGCAGTCTGTCCTGTAACTCCACACACGTGAGGACAACAGCCCCATGCCAGAAGGAACTCAGGGATGCAGGGCACAGCCCCACAGGGGTGAGCACACTGTCCCTGGGGGCCTGCCAGCAGAGGGGAGCAGCCCCATGGGGCTCTGGGGGCCATATGTGTATAGCAGAAAGAGGTTGGACGCTGCATTTCCCAAACACCTCTGATAATAAGGCTCACCTGGGCCAAGTTGCTTGTTAAACCCACAGTTTCCAGACCTCTCCCCTGAGAATTGAATTCAGCGGTCTGGAAGGTGGCCCAGAAATTTGAACTTTTAACTAGAAGTCTCAGGTGATTCTTTGCATCTGGAAAGTTTGGGGGAACACTGGCAGGTGACCTTCCGGGTCCCTTTGGGCCCAGAGATGAGTGGATCCAGGTCCCCAATGCCACACCGCCTCTGCCCCATCTGGGAGACACAAGCCCTCGCAGCAGCAGCTGAACTGTACGGCGTTATTAAAATAAAAATGATTTAAAAGCTTTTGAAGGGGGCAAAGATAGAAGGGGAGGGGCGTTCTCTGCCCACGGTGGTACCAGTGGCAGCTCCTTCCTAGCCTCCTGGGCCCCCAGAACCATCCAGAAAAGCTCAGCAATTTGTGGTGGGGGGTGGGGGTGGGGGGTGAGCTGACAGCTGTTCAGTTGCTGTTCAGGGAGACCCAGAAAAGCAATTATCTTCCTCTTAGCAGAGAGGAGCTGGCTTTTACCCACCCCTTCCCTCCCTCCTCCCTCCCTCCCACCTTCACACACACACACACACACACACACACACACACACGCCCAGGCCAAGATGCTGCTGCTGGCTAGCTTTGAACCTGCCTCCCCACTTCCCACCCCCCACCCCAGGCCTCCCAGATTTCTCCGAACTGCTCAGCCTCCATCCTCAGAGCCACATTCCCAACGCTTAAATCATTTAGCCTGCTAAACCGGAGACGGCAAAATGGGTGCTATTTCTTAAAAACATACAGAGAGCGTATTAAATTATTGATAGCTATTAAACAGGGGGAAAAAATTTAAACAGCTCTCAGCTCTTATCAATCATTCATGCAGTTTCCACTGGGGTGTTTTCTGGAGAGTGATCACACGGGCAACCTGGGGAGTCGGCTGCTGCCAGCAAGGAAGCACGGCCAGCCAGGGTGGAAGCGGGGAGGGGGCTGCCGCAGCCCCCAGCCACAACCCAAGCAGCAGGGAGGGGGCTCAGGCAGGGGGGTCAGCCTCTCTGCCTGTAAACTCCCGCCTGGCCTCTTTGGCATTTACAAAGGGAGGCTCCAGCATCATCTTCTGGAACCCCCTTTTGTGAAATCCAGCCTACTTTTATTGAGCATCTACTTTGCATCACGCCTGAAGGATGCACAGAAAAACGAGCCTCCGGGTAATCACATGCCTAGATGTTGGCAGGAACACATGATTGGACCACGTTGGGGTCTAAGCTGTGCTGGGGGTCGATAGAGAAGGGGCTCCAAAGAAAAGGCACTGCTGGGGAGGACTTCACCCAAGATGTAATTCCAGGGGCAAACTCTTGAGATGTGGAGCAGAAAACTGCCAAGTGGACCCGTTGAGAGGGTGTTCTAGCAAAGCGGCACAGCCCAAGCAGAGGCAGAGTGACTTCAAATAGCAGAGCTGGGCATTTGTTGGGGCACCCCTCCTGCCAACCTCAACCTTGCATTGCTCGGGTGGTGTGGGCAGGCGGTGGGAGTGGGAGGGGAGGGCTTGGGAATAGTCACTGGAGCAGGGACCAGGCCATGACCTTGACCTGTCCTCCAGGTACTGGTCAGATCCAGGTGAAAGACAGGACCCGTGAGGCCAGGCCCCTCTTGGCATGGACAGGCAAGGACCCCGAGTGGGCCCCAGCTGCCCAGGGCAGCGGCATCTGTACCCCCACCCGGCAGATCCATTCCCTGGCTCTGACTCAGGACACTTAAGCCGGCGTGACGCGGAGCCGCGGAGGCTGCAGGGCCGGGACATGGCTGGTCTCCTCATTGCACTCGGCAGATGGGCTCCCTCCTGCTGTGAAGCCATGCCAAGGACCCGGGCACCAGGGCCACGGGGAGCCAGCGGACACCCAATACCTCCTGCTTCACCTCCTGGGGACCATCGGGCACAGGGACCCTCGGAGGCTCCGAGACAGGCCAAGCTGCCTTAGGGAATAAAGATGCCGGGGCTTATCCCTGCCTCCCCTTGCCCAGCACCCCCCACCCCCAGCACATGGGGCGGGTTCAGCATTCTCGAACGCCTTTCAGAAGGGCTCGAGCGCGCCGGGAGCTGGGAGGAGGCCCTGCCAAGTGTTGATAGCACCCTCGCCAGAGAAAGCTGCTGTCACAGGGAAACATTCTGGGGAGAGCAGTTGTTTACCACCAACGCCTGGGACTGTCAAGAAATAATCAGAAGGAATTAAATTTGCAAAGTTGTGAAAGAGATAAAGAACCCCCCACTCCAAGACATTTTCACCTGGTGGATCAGGCTGCTCAGTTTTGCCTCCTTCTGGGGAAAATGTCCTTAGATCTACAGGGGGGTGGCGGGTGCGGGATAGAGACGCACAGCAAGCCAGGCTTGGGGGCCAGGGGACCAGGGTGCCGCCCCTCTCTGGACATCAGTCTGCTTGTCTGCACGGTGGCCTGCACACAGGCAGGGCTGCCTTAAGCCCTTGTTGATCTTACAGATGGGTCACCCCTAGGCTGTCTGCCTGCCTGCCGAGTCCGCCAGGAACACTGAGTTCCCAAAGCCTACCTCAACGCCACACGTCCAAGCACTCTGGTGATGGGGCTGAGGGGGTTTGCAGAAGTCAGCCAGCAAGTTCCTGCGTCTGCACACCTTGGCCGGTGCCCTCGGCTCGTGGCTCTGCGCAAGCCCTTGTTGCCCCTCACCTGGATTATTCAGCGTCCTTCCCCCAGACCGGCCTCTACACAGGTGTCAGGGCCTGCACGGGGCACGGGCCTGCGCTGGTGCAGAATGGGCTGTCAAGGAAGGTTTCCTGACCAGCAGAATCAACACACAAAATGGGCAGGCAGTCCTCCAACCTAAATCAAACACACCTGTCCCCGCTCATCGACCAGCCCTGGCTCCCCGACGGTCCCTGCTTCTGGAAGATTCTCAAGCCTTGTACATGCCAGCCATACTAGAACTACTCAAGCTTCCCTATCCTTTCATGTCCCAGGGCCTTTGCATGTGTCACTGCTTTCTCTACCCAGCCAAGTCCTGCTCTGGGCCAAGCTCTAGCTCCCCGTTCATAGCTGTCGCAAAGCTTTTCACATTACACTATGTTTAATTCAGTTCACATCTGCTCTGAACTGAATGGAGGGCATTATGAATGGGAATAGGATTTCTTTCATCAGCACTTGGCACACAGGGTCAGAGAAGGGCCTTTAATTTTCTTCCACTGAAACCAACCCAGTGTGACGGCAACTTGCTCCTCCCTCAGAGTCAGTTGCCTGTGAAGGAGACACCCCAGCCCCCAGCTCAAACGCAATTCTTCCAAACATCTAACCTGCTTCCCTCCTACTGTAACCTAAAAGCCATTCTCTGGAGAGTGGGTAAGATGTTCTCAGCCAAGTGCAAATGAGACTGTACTCCTGGAGCTCCCCGAGCCGAGGGAAGGGGCAGGCTTGGGAATTTCCAAGCAAAGGCCAGCAGAAATTGGCCACAAATGAATCATTAACTCTTGAGTTGAGAGCTCAGAGGGCCGGTGCCAAGGTCTCAGGCTCGAGCCTGTGTGGGCCACTTGGCCTCACCTGTCTCAGGCCTGAGGGCGGCCCCACTCCCTACTGGCCATCTGCTTCACCCCACGGCCGCTGGGCACCCAGCGCCGAGGCCATCGGAGCCAGTGCAGGCCAGATGTCTCAGGGGAGAACTTGCACATCTTCCCCAGGAATGACTCCCAGCCCTTGCCCACACATTTGTCCTTCTGGAATGCTTTCTCTGTCCCCCAAGGGTTGGCTCCAGCCTGGCTTGCCTTACCCCTTCCCTGTCTAGCTGGGCCCCCGCCCTGTGGACCCCCATGACCCCCCACAGCCTCCTCTGTGCCCCTGCAGCCTTGCCTGTGACTGTCAGCCGTCTCCTCCCTGGCCTGGTTTGGGTGCCACAGGCTCATCTCGTCAGTGAAGCCCCTGCCAGCACAGGGGCTTTGCACCCTCTCTGTACCTCCAGCAGCGAGCATGAAGTGGGGTACAGATGGGGGCTGAGGATCACCCGTGGCTCAGTCTGCAGTCAGCAGGAGACAGGGCCTGGGCTGGGGCTGGGGCTGGTGGCTGGGGTCCCTGCTCAGAGCTGGGGAGACATCATGGCCCCCTCTGGGCCAGCCGTGTACAGGAGGTAGTGGTAGAGGTGACCGCTAGGTTCTGTAGGGAAGATGCCCTGATGCCCAGGAGCTGATTCCTTCTGCAGGGGTGCCCCTGGCAGACTGGGAGTGCCAATATACAAGCCCCTCTAGGTCTCCCCAGAGAAGGGGCTTGGATTCTTCTGGGATGGGGATTGATGGGCATAAAGTCTAGAAACAGGTATTATCAGGTGATATCAGTGAAGCATTTGTTGTGGACTCACCTGTGTTTCCAGACTGGGTGCCCACCTGTGTGGCCACCAGATTGGCAAGAAGAGCTATCCCCACTGACCAAGCGGTGGCTTCCTGTCCTCCACTGGCTAAGCTCAGCACACAGTTCTCGCGAGTCCTTCCTCCAGCCCCTTGTGGGAGACGCTACGAATATGCCATGAAGGACGAGGAATCCGAGGTCCCTGGGGTGAAGATCAAGACTGAGGAAGCTCCCCCAGGACCAGGCGCCTGCCCCCAGACGCTGCATATCTTCCCTGTGTGTCTGTACCTGGTCTCAGCCTGCCCAGAGCCTTATGGGCTGTGTGCACCATCCTGCAGCCTGCACAAAGCCCTTTTCTCATATGATCCCCAAACAGCCCTGGGAGAAGGCTGGTGGGGGTTGTTATTACCATTTTACAGATGGGGAAACTGAGGCCTGGCAGGGGAAGGAACCAGATGTGAATATCTAGTAGTGTATGCAGCTCCCCATCAGGTGGCTGCATTAAAGGTGGAGGCTTGGAGAGACCTGGGGCCCCCTGGGAACAGCACCTGGGTGTGTGTCCCAGTGTACCCGACTCCAGATGACCCGGGGCTGTCTTTGCGTCTCCCCACAGGCCTGGCTTGGAATGGGTGCATGGTGGCGGGCATGGTGGGGAGAACTGGAAGGTGGTTCCAGAGTCCCACATGGGGCCTGGGGGGTGGGGGCTGCACCTCCCGCTGCTCTGAGGCCAGGCCCCTCACCACTTCCCCGAGGACCCTGGGGCCCAGACGCTAGGCACACTCCTTGGCCATGACAGGCTTAGGGAGGAGCCCCGATCAGGTCGGGCACCCCAGCACCATGTGCACACATGTGAGGGGGAGTGAGCGTGGACCGCTGCCCATCTGAGGGAAAGGCGGCCACAGGCTCACACGTGTGTGCACACGGGCACACTGCGAATTCACAGCACTGTATGCAGACTCACATACATGCTTGCACACAAGTGCACACACACCAGCACACATCCACACAAGGACACACACAGGTCGGGAAGCGGACACACCCACATAGACATGTGCAGGTGGACATGGGGAGGCTGCCCAGAGGAACATGCACACAGAGGCTCACAGAGGGCATGCAGGCATGCGCAGGTGCACAGCCAGGCACACTTGTTCACGCACACACATGCGCTCACATGCAGAAGCACACAGGCCAAGAGCAATTCACACTGGCCTGTGGAGCTAAGCACCTGGGGGGCCGCCAAGGTGAGGCGTGGGCAGCCGTGGATGCAAACAGAGCACAGAAGCCCATGGGCACTGCCCCGGCATGGGCCCTGGCTACACATGTGCATACACGTGCACAGAGCCCTTGGCAGCAGCAAGGCCCAGGGGAGTGGGCTAGGGGAGCAGGTGGTCCGGTGGCATCTGTGGATGCTGCACCAGGAGCCCCTTGCTGCTGCTGTGCCTATGTAGCCAGGCCTATCCAAAACTGCCCATAAATCACAAAGCCGCCTGCTGCAAGCATTTAAATCCCTGTCCCTGGCACTCAGCGTTTCCTTAGAACCGAGGTGCAGCAGCAGCAGGCCACGGCCCAGCGTGTGTATGGGGGTCGGGGGGTAACTGGGGTTGGGCATTCTCCATGCACCCAAGGCCACCTCCCCACCCTCACCCCCTGCCAGCCTTTCTTCCCCATTCTGCCTCAACTCTTGGCCCCAAAGCCCTGAGCTCACCCGCTGCCCCTGCTGAGCACTGCCCTCCCACCCAGGGCTGAGGGCCTCCCCCAGCAACCCAGCACCCTACCTAGGACCTAGAGGATGTTGGGGGTGAGTGGGCAGTCCATTTCCAGGCAGGCGTCCTGTGGAGCTGTCCCCAGAGCTGGGATCTGAAACCCAGGCCTCTGCCCTTCTCCTGGCCTCACTTGCCCTGACCATAAAGCAGGGATAAAGCGGGAGCACCCGAGGCTGCTCCTGGTAAGGATGTGAAGCCTGGGGAAAAGAGCTTTCTTGGAGGCTGATTAATTATGACCATTAATAATACAACCATCTGCATTCTCTGGTGGAGCAAAGATTATTAAGACTGGGCCCCATGCCCTAGTGGCTGTATAAACAGGTCTCAGGGCAGGCAGGGGACAGACAACAGGCCTGAAGGCAGAGCCATGGTGACTGTGTGTTGTATAAATGGAGGGGCTGTTTATACTGCATGGACAGACAGAGAAAGGAGACAGACAGACAGTGGGGAGCTGGCTCAACAGCCAATGAATGACAGACGATCGCCCCTGTGCCATCTCTTGGCAGACTTCTCTGTGCCGGCCAAGGGACAAACCAACGTGGACTCTCCCCTTTTGCTCAGCCCTGGCCCCACCCTGCAGTGGAGTCTGGAAGTCTCAGGTGCAGGGGGTGGTGAGGGGAAGGCCAGGGTGCCATCCTCTGTCCTGACATTCCGGATGTGTCACTGCCAGGGCCTGGCCACCCCATGTGCCGGCTCTCCACAACCAGATCCCGGGGCCATGTGATTCCGTCTGTGCACTACAGACCTTCCCTCTGTCTGGCAGTCCTGCTTCACCCTCCATGAGCCCTGCTCCGGGGCCACCCTCCGGGGAGCCTCACCCTGCAGGAGAACCGAGGGCTCTGTCCCACCTCTTCCAGTCCCGTGGGTCCAGTGGACCTGTGAGCTCACCCTGTCCCCATGCAGTGCTCCCCTGGTAGACATGTCCATCTTCCCCTCACTGACTAGACCCTGTGCTGCTCGTCGGCTCACCACCAATTCCAAGGAGGAGACCCTGTGTTGCCCGCCCAAGGACTGAATAACACCAGCCAGGCCCCCACAGCTCTCACCCTGAGCCAGGGACCAGTAGCCTGTTAATTGTCACAGAACAGCTCCATGTGGTATTTATGCCCATTTTATAGATGAGGAAACTGAGGCACAGAGAGATTAAAAAACTTGCTTATGAAATGTTGTATGGCCAGCAAGTGGGCACAAAACACAATCAAATCCATTTGGCTAAAGGGCTCTTACCCACTAGGTTACATAGACCATGAATGAAAGAATGAATGAATGACATCCAGAATGAATAAGGTCCTCTGAGCTATCTCTATGAGGGGAAGGCAACATGGCCAAGAGATGGGTGCCTGGGGTACAGGCCAGGTCCCTGCAGGAACTGGCTGTGTGACCTCAAGCAAGTCACTTGCCAATTCTGGGCCTCAATTTCCTCACCTGTAAAATGGGGGCAATTGGAGCTGCCCCACTACTGGCCAGACATAAAGCTGATGGAAGTGTTGCTTTGAAAAGGATGATGTCTGTATATACGGAAGCCAGGATTTCCAGACCAGAAGCCAGAATATGTGCTTTGAAGGGATAGTCAAGAATAATGACATGACTGTCCTAGAAAATCTGGGGCACTTGGCCGCCTGAGCAACACATGTATGCAAGGTAGGGCCATATGAGCCACTGCAAACCAGGTCCAATGCTCCTTCCCCACACCCCCGTCACTTGCCATCTCTGCGGGTTCTGCCCTTAGCAGCACATTGACGGTTCTTCGGTCTAATCGTCGGACACTTCCTGGGCCCCAGTGTCCAGCCCTGGGTTAGCCGTGCGGAGTGCAGGGGCTGAGGGGAGCACATGGATACACGAGCAGGGCACTGACCCTCCAGGGCCTGCAACTCCGTTGGAGGACACTACCCTGCAGAATGGGCAAGGGCAGCTCAAAGAGCACTTGCTACATTCTGACAGAAGCTTCTGGGCTCGACCATGCACAGAACTCCAGGCCCAGGGCTGGGGGTGCAATGGGGAAGAGGACCTCGCCCCAGGCTTATGAGAGTGACTCAATGACCAGGAGAGGCACGTATGCCACAAGCTTCCTTCCCACACCCACGGCAGACGTCACCAATCAAACATCACTCTCTTTTCAGAGCACAAATGTGGCCTCAGGGTGATTTTTCTACGCAGTCCTGCAAGCCGTCACTATCAGATAGTCAAAAGCAAAACCTCCAATATTTGACACTCCTATTAGTGGAGCAATTACTGCATTTAAGGCAGGAAAAGCTTCCCAGAAGCTTTCCCAAAGAAAGGCAGTAAGGAGCGGGGAGAAGCAGGCACCTGCCCACTTCCCAGGACCCTAGATGATGCTCGCTGTACCTGGAAGCCCCCTTGTCAGTCAGCCACTCAGTCTCCGTCCCCATCAGCTGGCTCTGTGTCCCTCTGCCTGGAGTGCCTGACCCCTGGCAAGGGCCAAGTTTGGCCCTCCATTTGGGAACATCGATGGAGAAGGCACAGAGGGCCTGGAGAACCAAGATCTGGTTTTGCCAGAGTCCCAGGTTTCTGGCCGAAACTGCCTGGGAGTGCGGCTACCCTTGGCCTGAGCTCTGGAAGAGCTGCCTGCAGCCCTCCATCCCCAGTCACAGTGATGGAGTAGGGGGGTCACCTCTAGGTACGGTGCAACTGGGAGATGATTCACCAACATTTCCTTCCAGAAGCTCCCCCAACCCCATCCACTCCTTCTATGAGGGGCTCAAAATCAACGAACTCTCAGGGATACGGTGACCCGAAGCCCTCCACGTTTTCTAGCTGTCTTCCTGACTTCTGTCATATCTCCCTGCCACCTAAACCTCCATTTGCTTGGTATTTTTCTTGAAATCAACCCACAAATTTTCCTTGAACACGTTTATTAAAAAAAAAACCACATAACTTCACAATGTTACCTTAAATACAAAATTAGCTTCCCACACCACGAACAAAGTTCAACATAAAAACAAACACACGAAGGTCAAACCCTGGGATTACTTTGCTGCCCGCTGAAGGCTCCAAGCCTGTGAGCGGCTCTCACCGTCAAGGAGGCCAGAGAGCAGCCAAAGAGGCTCTCAACCCAGCCAAAGGGCCAGAGGGGAGTAGGAGAGGAGGAGTCTCCTCAGCCATGGCTAACCCCTGTGTGAACCACTGACAACTTTTGTGCACCTTTGAGGAGCCCAAGCCCAGGGGCGGCAGGTAACTTGTCTCTTACTCGGTTGAGGAAACAAGGCTCAGATAGGTGAGCCCACTGGCTTGGGGTCACACAGCACTGTGTGGCTGAGCCCAACTTCCTCCTCAGGGCTCCCGGTGGAGCACAAGTTTCTCTTCTTTGATGCCTTCTCAGCGCCAAACAGAGTCCCTTAATCAGAGAGAAGTCGCTCTGACCCGCGGCTGGCGCGGTGACAGTGGTTTTCGCACCTCAGGTTAACAACTGTGATTTAAGAGGTTATTTATCTTAATTTTTGGGAATCAGTTTCTCAGGGAGGAGACAACTAACACGTCAGGCTCGGGAAGCCAGTCTTTTTAGAAAATATTTATAGCATTTCAAGACAGTTTGGTGGCAATTGGATACAGCATCTGCTATTTTCCTCACTTTCCACCACAGTTCTAAACCCAAAGCAGTTAAAACGCACACAACAACAACACAACAATACAACAGTGACGCAATATGAAATTCAAAGCGTATTGTTTCCTTGAGAATGAAAACGCAAAACTGGCTTGGTGATTTAGGAGAGCGTGTTGGCCTCTTGGTTAAAATCTCAACGTGTCTTCATTGGCAATTTCTAGGGTCCATGCTAAGAAAGATGTGGCCAGTGCACCAGTCCCCAAGGCTACGGTGAGGTTCACTGCCCCCAGGGCTGGGTTTGACAGGAGTCCCAGGCCCGGGGACTGTGGCTCCCACCGGAAGCCCCAGGAGTAAAAGCCTCTTCCCATGAGATGTGAATTCTGGCTGCAGAGTGGTAGGGGCAGGGGAGGGACAAAGGCCCCCACCGGCTCCCTAAGTCGTTCTACAGGCAGGTGCCGAGGCGGCTGCTCCCCTTACAAGGCCTCAGCCATTCCGCTCTCTATTACCCCACTTTGCAGATGACAAAACCCAGGCTTTAAAAGTCGAAGAGAATTTTTCCCAAGGCTACAGTCCTCGTGTTGTAAGCCGATCCCTCTGATCCAGGGGCCCCCCACGCCACAGTCCTCTGCCCCCCAGGCTCCTGGAAGGCGCCCCAACCGTCCCTGGCCTCCAGTCTCTACTCCCCAACGCCTGGGTCTTAAGTGGGGAGGCAGAACCGCCGGAAGGGCCCGAGGACCTTTCCACTGTCTGAGATGGTCTGGTTGTCTCCAGTGGGAATTCCAAGGGGAGGCGACATGTTCAGGGTCACACAACCAGCTGACAGCAAAGCTAGGGAGGGAACCAGATCTGCTGGGTTCTTTCCCTCCCATCTGTTAAAGATCCGAAAACCTGTAGCTCCTTCCTTGCTCCTTCCACCTGGCGCAGGCACGCCCGAGGCAGTTACTGCTCTGTGATAAGGAGTCAGCCTCCCTAAGAACCAGATCTGGTCCAGCCAACTACAAACGCTGTTCCCACAACCCCCCGCAGGAACCCCTGACCTGTGGATGCCCCCCCACCCCCCACCCCCCGTCACGAAGCTGCAGGCCCTGCCTCCTGCCACCCACTCAGCCCCCAAGCCAGGGCATGGGAAGGTCTTCATCCATGAGGCACTGGGACAAAGCCCCCAGCCAGGCCCCAGGGAAGCCGTCGCCCACACAGCCTGGCTCAAGGCGGGCAGCGGCCCGGGGAGGGGGACCGAGCCCGACGGGGCTGCCCCCGAACTTTCCTCTCCACTTTCCTGTCAAAGCAGACTCCAAAAGCGTGTGTCCAGAGGTCACCTCCACAGTCCTACCTCCCTCAGTCGCCTTCCTTGTCAGTGCTCTC
>PVKY010011581.1:0-11950 GCA_004027775.1 Bradypus variegatus
TATAGCCAGGCTTTGGACCCAGGCAGCCTGATTCTGGAGTCTGTGCTCCTGGCTTAGTTATACTGCCTGAGGACTGAATGCTTGTTTTAGAGACGATACTAGAAACTTGGAGAAGTTGTACTCTGCTTTGCAGCTCAGTCCTCAGTAGAAAAGAGTCTGACAACCAAGAGTGAAGTAGATCAGACCCTTAGGCCAATGACTGGGGAGAAGGAGTTGTCCTGGGACTAAGGACCTAGTATGCCTCATTTTATCTTGCAGAAAACATTGTGTTCCCTTGCATGTGGTCCCTGACTCTTAGACTGTGACACTCCTGTTAGAGGAACAAGATGCATAAATGGACATACTTGAAACAATAAGGAATCATCAGGCACAGAGCTATACCGTTTAATTATTACTGAAGGCCAAAATATACGGAACAAAGAGTTACAAGTTTGGGTCAGAATGAGGAGTGATTATTTACTTGGTCCAATTTTAACAGGAGTGTACTATTTACCAGGCACTGGGTCAGGCCCTGAGAACACAGAAATCAATAAAATTCAGTCCTGTGCCAATCTAATGGCTGGTAGTGGTGGTATGGGGGAGGGAGGAGTGTCAGAGAAGCAAAATTAAAATCCACAAAGATAATTGCCATAGATTGACTGCAAAATAATGCAGAAGAATCCAAGGGTGAGGCAGGCAGTGGTGGGCATACAGCTAAAACGAGATGGCCGAATGTGACTTGTTGAAGCTGGGTGATATATACATGAGTTCAATACACAATTACACTTTTAATGCATTTAAAATTTCTTATAATAATAAAAATGAGGGAAGAAGAAAATAAGAGTGAACAACAGGTTCTAAAGGAGCCCAGGCCACGTTTAATAAAGGAAGACGTTTTATGGCTCTTTAAAAAGGCTAATTTTAATTAGCCTTGAGATGATGTGGTAACCAGAGGAAATCCTAGTGCCTGAAGAAATGCCAAGTGTGGGCACCTAATACAGCTTTACATTCAAGTGTGTTATTAGTGTACTTAAAGGATGTTTTCATTTAGTGTTTAATTTGATAGTAAAAAGCTACCGGTCAGAAAAAAAGGATACAATTACTACAAAGTAGTTTCCATAATACAGTGCAAATACAAGAGCATGAGCAGAAGATCCCATAGGTGAGTTTTGAAGAGATGGTAGGGTTTGGCCATAAGGAGGTTGAGAGAGCATTTCAGAGTCCAGATCTGGGTAGGCAAGCATTCAAAACCAGAGTCATGAAATCAGTGCTAATGAAATAGAAGGAAAACATAGGGGTCAATGAGAATCAGGAATGAACGAGTAAAGCAAAATGGTCTATGGCCCATATAGGAGTACAGTATATCTTTATCTTTTATCTAACACTTACATAGTATTTATGTAACAGATGCTATTCTAAGTGCTTTACAGTCAACAGCCTTTTACACTACATTCTTGAAAGAGAGATAATAAAACTGTGTGTATATATAAAATTATTCATGATTTCCTAAAAGTCATCCTGCATTTTTTTCAAAATTAGGTTTTTCTATATTTATGACTTTAAAAGGCCTATTATCACCAGGAAACCCATGATCTTTCTACCCCAAGGTAGCACACTGCCACCCCAAAGAGGATGGGGGTCCTGCATATTTCATCAAAGAATGTGTCAGGAAGAAGGCAAAATTTGGACTGGGACTTGACAGTTATAATAGAAACAAAATGGTTAAATCCAGCAGTCCTTCTCTCACCAGCAAGTAATAGAACCTGTTGCTCAAAATGATCTCTCTCAAGAAACCATAGGCATGTACAACACAAACATTGAATGTAAACTTCAGACTATAGTTAATGGTATAATTTATAATAGTTTCATCAATTGTAACCAAGTTACCGTACTAATGCAAAAATTGTTTTTTTTTAACTCAGAGATTTGCTAGTTTATTTGCACAACCAACTCATACACAAGAATAAGAATCCCAAAGTGTAGAAAATAGCAAGTCTAGGTCCCAGGTAGAGGGCATCTTAGGGAATGGAAAAATAAACAATATATTCTTAATTCTGAAAGGTACAGACTCTGTGTTATATCAGTATATGATTATTGGATTTAATGTCCCTTATACATTCTAGGGTTTAATGAATCTCTTTTCTCCCTAGTGATATGTAATAAGAACATTTCACTATTTCTGGAATCTAATTTAAAGGCTACCAAGTTAAGTCCTAAATGTGAAAGGGGAGTGTTACTTTTAGCCATATGCTATGGCACTCCTATGACAATTGCAATTCAGTTCTCTAGTTGATTACTGGGATTGGGATAACGCAAAATTTTAATGAGGGACAACTGTGTGTACTGGGGGGTATATGGTAACTGTATTTGCTGTATGATTTTTCTGTAAATCTACAACTTCTGTAATTGACAAAAATATGATCCACTTCAGTTACATGTGGACAGATCTGAATTCTGTAGTTTACCTTAACTGAGCAACAGTAATCCCAGCCATTGTACAAAGAAAACATTTAACTTAATGATGTTTAATACTATATATACAGCAAGCAATTGTGTAAATAAAGTTGAACATCAAGTTATAAGCAAATCTATAACAGAAAAACTAGTGGTTGCCTAGGGCTGGGGGTAGAGGATGTAGTGACATGAACAGGCACTGGGTTTCTTTTTGGGGTATGAAAATGCTCAAAATTGACTGTGGTGATGGTTGCACAACTGTGAATATACTAAAAACTATTATATTGTAAACTTTAAATGGGTGAACATTTTGGTATATAAATTACATCTCCATAAAGCTGTTTATAAGAAGGAAGCTAAAGGAATTTGGATAAATTTATATTTATTTAGTATATGGCATTTATTTTCAGTTTTATTTTATAAAACACAAGGTAGTCACTATTTGCCAGGCACAGGGTGCCAAATACTTCACAAATACGAGTGTATTTAACCCTCTAATAACTCCAGCAAGTGGGTACTCCTTTACAGATGAGGAAACCGATTGGCTCTTTTCTCCATTCTATAATCTGGAAAAGCAATTTACCTAAGTTGATTCAGCTAAAAGGGGCAAAGAAAGGATTTGAACCCTGATGGTCTGGTTCCAGAGTGTATGATCTTCAGTGCTATATGCTGCCTTTCATTTACAGCTTGTTTTTCTATATATGTAATTGATACACAGTGCAGAAAATTTGAAAATTACTTCATCTTGGATCTTGAACTTGAGGAGAGTTTAGGAATTTAACCTTGTTTACATTATTAAATGTAAATATTTAGCCGTGTGTAATAGAGGCCAGGCACTGTTCTGGACATCAGGGTGGGGATGGATGGAGAGGGTGGTGTATATAAAGAAAAATTATATACAGTTCATGAAGAACTCTTAGCCTAATTCAGATACAACATGGTGTATTTGTTATCTAGGATTTGAGGGTCTCTGAAATTTGCTCAGTAGGGGAGTAAAGTGATTATATTTGTGTTTTAGACAATTTGCATGGCAGTAAAAAAATATATTACAGCAAAAAAGGGGGAAAAAAAGAGGTATGGAGACCATTTGGGAATGTTGACAATCCAAAAATGACGAGTATCTGAACTTAGGTGAGAGGAACAACACAGAATGCATTTATAAGAAGCATTTCATAATCAGAAAAGACGAGGCTGAAGGTGGAAATGATGGTTCAGAAACGCTATTAACCAAGATAAAGAACAAACACAATACTGTGAGCTCCATTAAGGAATTCAGGTGTAGACGTGCTAAGCCTGGGAGCCAGTATGAAATTGTGTGGTAATATTCGAATAGGGAGTAACAAACTGGTGTCTGGAAACCAGGGAAGTTTCTATGTTTGAAGAATTAAAATGACATTGGAAACCCCCTTTCATTTGAGGCACTGTGTCCTACATTACAGGCAATGCTACTATACCGTAAAGTGAGGGCTAAACCAACCAAGTAATATATAGTAGAAAGACACCATGGCAAAGTTTGGGGCATTGCACGTTTAACTGGCTCTTTTCTCCAATCTGTAATTTGGAAGAACACAGCCGTTGTTTAATAGGGGAAGTGGGTACCAGGTTCCGCTTTCAAAGGACCAGTATCACTGCTCAGTTAGCGCTCCACTTTCCCCTGGAGTTTTCATCTGGCAGAACTAAGAATTTTCAAGTCCTCACATTTAGGAACAGCAAAGGCAGTTCTCTGTGTGGCTGGACGACCAGGAGAGAAAGGTTGCGAAAGCTTTCTGAAAACGATGCGCACGGGAGGGCTGCATCTCTGATTCCCGTCACACAGCCATTCCCAAAGGCACCACGTTCAAATCCACTTCTTCCCGTTCTTTTACCAAAATCTGTTTGCTTTCGATCTTATTTCTCTCATTAGTTAGTGGATGAATGCCAAACAAGACCCAAAAATAAGTAATATATATTTAACACGTAAACTTTCAGGGATATGTATTTCTAAAGTAATGTTAAGGAAACACTGGAGGAGAGAAAAAATGCGCTTCCACTCCGCTCCCGCCCATCGGCCGCCTTCCTCGGCTGAGTTCACCCGACCGAAACCCCGAAGTCCCTCCTCAGCCCTGCCAACGCCGCTCCGCCCCAGCCCAGGACCTTGAGATTTTGGCCTGAGCAGCGACTCTTAATTCTGCTTCCTGTCGCCAGGAATTTGGCCGCGCCAGGTATCAGTGTCGCCGCGAAACTGCGCGAATCGGCAGACACCCTCCTCCTTCGCTAGGCTCTTCGTCGCCACTTCCTTCAACGGGGAAGGTGCGCGAACCCGGGGCCCGGAAGTACGTCATCAGAGAGCGCCCGCTGAGTAACCGCGCGGCGAGGCCGTGCGGTTCTTTTTCTCGAGTGGCCCCGGCAAGAGGAGCGCGGACTGCAAGGCGATTCGCGGCTCCACGGCACCGCCATGCAGGTGTCCAGCCTCAACGAGGTGAAGATTTACAGTCTCAGCTGTGGCAAGTCCCTTCCTGAGGTGAGTCGTTTTCAGTTCCCTTCACTCTCGAACTCTTCGAGGTCCTCTCCTCGGCTCTGTCTCTGGTCTCTGATCTGGGTCCTGGCCGGCCCCCCATTTGGGGAGGCCCAGAGGCGAGTGACATTACCCTGGGCTACTGGTCGGCACTGGTAGACGAGGTCCTTACTGTCACCGCCCCAGAAGCTGGATCGATGAGCTTTACCCGAATTTTTGTAAAGTTCTCCAAAACAAAGGATGCGTCCCATTGGGCTTCCGTGAATCTTCACAACTGAATGATTTCAGTTGTTTTATTTCCGCGATCACTCCTTTTTTCTGCTAGCTTCATTCTGCAGGTGAATCCTTCTAGGTACTTTTTTTAAATTTCGTTTATGGTGGTCTTCAACTCCAGTGTTTCCGTTTGGTTCCTTTTTATAAGTTCTGTTTCTTTATTGATATATTCATTTTGTTCTTTTTTCTCATATCTTTTAGTTTTTTTCCTCTGTGTTTTCCTTTATCCTTTTGAACATATTAAAGATTATGTTTTTAAAGTCTTTGTTGTGTGTCCAAAGTCGGGTCTCCTTTATTGATGGTTTTGAATTTTTATCTTGTTCCTTTGGATGAGTTATCATTTCCTGTTTCTTTTCTTGTAATCATTTATTGCACATTGTACATTTTAAGATTTTAATAAGTTAACTCTTGAATTTAGTCCCTGAGCTATTTCTTTAGTTTGTATCCAGCTAATGATGTGACAGAGATTTCCTTGAATGCCAAGAGCTAACAAAAACAAACCAATGCAAAAAACACACCTTTCCCTGTCATTGCAAATTGACTCCTGTTGGCTGGTGCCCCTCTTCAGAGTTTGGTTCTCCTAACAAGAAAATGAGCCTGAGGTGAAAGTGCAGAGTTCTTCTCTGCTTTTCTGAGTGTGCGTCTTTTCCTGGGCATGTACTTGTTCCTGGCTTTAGAAATTCTCCCTTTCTCAAGGATCTGAATGCCCCCTCTACTCCCTATAGACTAGACTCCCCTGGCCTGGGTGTTCTATTTTATGCCTTGTGCAAGTAATTCTTTGTTCCAGACTGCCTCAATTTTACTGTTTCTTACATGGCTGTTTGCAAGGTGCTTCGGGTGCAGGACAAGTTCTGGTACTGTGGACAGAGACAGGTGTCTTGGTTCAATCCCTGATGCTGCCACTCAGTAGATTGACATACAGGCACCCCAGGATGTGCATGGGGTTACTCTGTTCCTTCCAGAACAGAGCTAGGAACCCACAAGAAGAGCACAGGCTAACCCTCACTCCTCACAGTGAGGGATTGGGGAGGGGACCAGTAAGGGTACCATGAGCTTCTCCAGCTACTTCTGAGTTGTGTTTTCTTGATTCTGTGCCCCCTCCAGTTACTGTAACCCTTTATCTGTTTTTTGGTGAGCTCTGAAGAGGATGGCTCTGCCAGTCTTTTCTAGTTGTTCAAAGATTCTGTGGGGGAATGGAACCCTGGAGCATCATCTTGGTTGACTGGAATTCCCTGCCCCAGGGCCTTTGCACTTGGAATTCTCTCTGCTTGACTATTTCTTCCAGAGATTCTCGAGGTTTACTTCCTTTACTGAAGAGAAGCCTAATCTTATTTAACATTTCATTCCTTCTCCAGCACTCCCTAATGTCTTTTTTCTTCCCTTATTTTTCTCTATAGCATATTACCATATTACTATTTGGCATTCTAATTATTTTACTTGTATATTTATTAGTGTCTTCCCTCACTTGAAAGAAAGTTTCAAGAGTAGGGGATTTTAATTTTGAGTGATTCTCTAATGCCTCAGCATGTTTGTTTCCTCTTTTGTTATACAGGCTTGATCTAGACCTTTGCTTCACTGTTATTTTTTAATACAGAGGTTCTCAAAGCAAGGTCTGTGAGTCTCTGGAGGTTCCCAAGACTCCTTTAGAAGACCTGTGAGGACAAACTGTTTTCACAGTGATGCTAAGATGTTGTTTACTTTTTTCACTGTGTTGACATTTGTTCTGATGGTGCAGAAGCAATGGTGGGTAAAACTGCTGGCACCTATGAATCAAAATTGTGACACCAAACTATTAGTAATCATTGTATTCACTGCCACATACTTGCTGTTAAAAATATGCTAGTGTTTCTTAAGATTATCTTTGAGAAACATTGAATAATATTAATTTAAATCTCAATCCTTGAGTGCATTTTTTTTAATATTCTGTGATGAAACGAGAAGTAAACGTAAAGCACCTGTGCATACCAAAGTACAGTGGTTGTCTTGAGGAAAAGGACTATGTAGTTTTTTGAGTTGGAAGCTAAATTAGCTGCTTTTTTTCTTGAAATGAAAGGTTTACTTGAAAGAATGACTTATAGACAAATTACTGTTATTCAGACTTAGGTATTTGGCATGCATTTTCTTGAAAATGAACAAAGTGAGTCTGCCACTTCAAAGGAAAACAGCTGACATTTTTTGTTGCCAGTGATAAAATTTGTACTTTCAAGTAAAATTTAGAATTTTGGAAAATTTTATCTACCATCATGAGCTTGACAACTTCCCAATAATTGATACTTTTCAGATTTTTACTGATGAGATTGGTGGTGTGATTGAGGAATGTGCATTTTTGGTATTGTTTAATTAAATGTGTCAACATCTGATCTGCATAATTCAGTGAACTAGTGTTTTCCAAATGACCAATGTGTGATGTTACAAAATCATGCATGGGTAAAAGATCCATTCAAAAATGCAGTATACACCAAAGAATATTTTTAAAAAAATTTATTGTGGTAACGTGTATACAACTTAGTTGTGTAATTATATTGTGCTACCATCATCACCATCCATACCGAAAGTAATTGTAATGTAACTGTGTACAGAAAAATCATCAATATGGTTTCAGATTCCACATTGCAACTCATCTTAATGGAACTAGCATTCGATGAGTTTTGGTTGTACTATCAAAGAAGAATATCCAGAATTATTTGGAAGGGCTAATGAAATACTTCTTCCTTTTTCAACCATTTATCTGTATAGACTATCTTAGTATACTTAAACCAAAACAGCATATCACAACAGGTTGAATGCAGAAGCAAAAACGAAAATCCACAGGTGTTTTCCTATTAAAAAGATTAAAACCTTTAAAAAGTAGCTGTTTTTCATTAAAGTATGTTATTTGGGTTAGTATGTAGTGGATTTGTTGTTTTTAATTGAATACTTAGATATTTAAATAATTTCTCAGTTTTAATTTCTAATGTATTAAATATTAATAGATATAACCCACATAAATAAAAGCTCTTTGGGGTCCTCTATAATAGAGTGCCAAAGGTCTTGAGACCAAAAGTTTGAGAACTGTTTTATAAATCCTTCTCTCCCCTTTTTTATCTGCATGAGTCTTCTTATAAAGTCATTGTAATTCATCAACAAGTTACCTGTTTTGCTTTACCCATGTCAAGTGTAAGATCTAGAGTCTTCTTTTTCCTTTTTCTTTTCAACAAAGAATAGTGAGGTGTCTCTCTAGTGAGAGAATTAAGTCATCAGCATTCCGGAGCTGTTTTGCTAAGTTTCTGATTAAATTCTTTGGCAATGGTAAAGTATAGTTCTTTTTAGCTATGGCTTTATATAACATAGAGGGGATGGCTGAATTTACTGACAACTTTCAGTTCTTTGGTGAACTTTTCTCTTTTTTTTTTAACTTGATGTGTCTTTGTTCCTATACCATACTCTTTGTGTGCTCCCCTGTAGTGCTGTCAATTTATACAAAAACTCATAGATGACCTTTCTTTCCTTCTCATCGTCACTGTGTTAGAGAACTTCTTTCTCTCTAGGATCCTAGACTCCCATAAAGAAGGAAATCTCTGTCCCCTCCCTTTTGCCCCAAGCTCTCTTGCTTAGGGTATATGAGTTGAGTTATTGTATGATACTGCCCCTTTCCTTGAACATAACTTCCTGAGAAGAGGAAATGGAATCTGGTTATTAGAGGGGAAGCCCTGGCAATATACCTTTGTTCTGTTTCCATTGCATTGATGTAAAACAATATGAGTTCCTAGAAGTTATACTTTAACACCACCTCTAATTTAAACAGTACTGTCTACAATAACATCAGAAAGTATAATCACAAAGACTAGGATAAACCTGTAGATCAATATGCTGCATACAAAGGCAGGAGGAAAGCTCTGGCTCAAACTCGGGCACTTCAGACTGTTACCTCTTCAAATGCAGACACTGCCCCAGCTGTCATGCTTATGGTCTTGGTGAGTACATACACATGATTGGAGAGTCCTAAAGATTATAATGTCATGTGTTTAACAAGGGTTGTCACTTGTGTTTGTGCTTTTAGAAATAACACCTGTTAATTTATTTGCTTTTCTTTTGATTCCTTTAGAGTAGGGTTTCTTAATTTTGACACTGTTGACATTTTGGGGTTTTGACTGTGCGTTGTAGAATGTTTGGCAGCGTCCTGATGCTTACCCACCAGGTGCTGGTGATATAGCCTGCCCTGCCCTGCACCTGTGCAGTGTGGCAACTGAATATGTCTTCAGCAATTAACAAATGCCCCTGGTGGAGGGTGGGGAGGGAATTTTTTTCTGGTTGAGAGCCACTGCTTTGGGTATCATCATTACCAGTGCTTCATAATTGGTACCCATTCATTTCAGTAGAATTATGCTGCTTGCCGAAACCAGGTACTCTAAATTACAGAACAAAATCTGTTTTCAGTGACTATGACTTTAAAAAGTAACATTTCTTTATTATCAAGTATCAGTTTTTTAAATCTAGTTTTAGTCTTTGTAAGAAATGTAATTGTATAAGTAACTGTCTCCATTTAATGTTTTGCTTTTTAAAATTTCACTTAAAAAGATGAAGTCATTCCATATATTAGTTATAATATTTTAGGCTAACTCCTTTCCCTAGGTTGAGCAGATGTATTAGTTTTCTCCTGTATAAAACAGGGTAGTGCTAAAAACGTCTTATGTATGTAAGTATAACAAGAAAAAAAAAATCCAGAAGATATGTTAACAGTTAGGTTAGGATTACAGAGTGTTTTTGTATTCTGTGTTATATATTCCTGGCAGGCTTTAACTTTTTAATATAAGCATATATTATTTTTTGCAAACAGAAAAACAATTTAGGGAAATTGGGTTTAAAATAAAGTCTCCTCGTTTTCTTTAAGTGGCTTTCTGATAGGAAGAAGAGAGCATTGCAGAAGAAAGATGTTGGTGAGTAAAAATTACTTTTCTACTTCAGCTACAGCAGTGGTCCATGGTATAATGCTTTCCACTCATTGCTATTGTATTTACATGAAGGTTTATGAAAATGGAGGGAAATGAATGTAGTGGAAAATAAGATTCTCCTTTTTTTTGCCCTTTTCCTTCTTAAGAAAGCTTTGTCATGATTAATATTATCTTGGTGGGGTGGGGTGTCTGATTTGACTTGACCCTACTTATGAGTTATAAGCTAATACATTAGCCTGTTATTGTTTTTTTGAAGACAGAAGACGTAAGACCCTTGTGTCAGAAACAAGGGACTTTATTATTCTAGGCACAGCAAGTAGCATAAGTGGGACTCTTTGAGTCTTCTTTCCCAAAGTTTGTAGCATTGGGGGATTCTTTTACCTATTTTTAGTTGCTATGACTTCTTTGCACACTTGGCCTTCTGTGGTGTAGAATAAAGGCTTGACTGTTAAGACATTTATTTTATCTCTTTGTAGATGTTCGTAGGAGAATTGAACTTATACAGGATTTTGAAATGCCTACTGTTTGTACCACTATTAAAGTGTCAAAAGATGGACAGTATATTTTAGCAACTGGTAAGTAATCTTTTTGGTTTTGATTTATATACATTTCTTAGCAGGAAATAGTATGGTAGGAAAGGTCCCTTATTTTTTATCCTAACATTTTATTATGAACAATTTCAATTGTGGAAACTGTTGAAAAAATTGTACGGTGACCACCCAGTGCCTGCTGAAACAAATACCATAAATGGGTTGACTTAACAGGAATTTATTGGCACATTTTTGTAATGCAGTTTTATTGAGGTATATTCACATACCAGATAATCATCCAGAGTGTACAGTGATTCAGAGTATCATCATATAGTTGTACATTCATCACCAATATCAATTTTTTTGGTCCTCATTCCAAGTTATTTTATTTATTAAAACAACAACAAAAACCTGTAGCATACAGTTCACCATTAATTGCCAAAGACTAGTTTATATTTCCTTTACCTTTGCTGTTTGTGTTCAATACTGAAGCCATGTTTTATACTGGCTTCTTTTTTAATTATTATTATTATTATTTTATATTTACCATGTCATCTTTACTGGAAATCTTTATTTCTTCATCTGGTTTCCATCAATTGTTTAGTGTCCCTTCCTTTCAACCTGAACAATTCCCTTTAGCATTTCTTATAGGACTGACCTACTGGTGATGAAGTCCCTCAACTTTTGATTATCTGGGAATGTTTTCATCTCCCCATCATTTTTTTTTAATACAATTTTATTGAGATATAATCACATAACATACAGTCATTCCAAGTATACAATCAGTTGTTCACGGTATCATCATATAGTTGTGCATTTATCATCACAATCTTTGAACATTTTCATTACTCCAAAAAATAAAATAAAAATTAAAATAGAAAAGAGCATGCAAAATATCCCATTCCCTTCCTCCCCTATTGTACATTTACTTTTTGATTTTTTTTTGAAATAAAAGAAAAAAATGTTTCATTAATGAATAATTCAAGTGTCATAATTTTGCCATTACAATCAGTTGCCCCTGGGTACCCTCATACAGCTGTGCATTCATCACCACACTTCATTTCTGTTCGATTTTTAGAAACTTTTCATTGCTCCAGATAAGAAATAAAGTGAAAGATGCAAAAAGAAAAAAGGAAAAGGAAACTCGAATCCTCCCCTATTCCCAACCACCCCCCTCAATTGTTGACTCATAGTGTTTGTATAGTATATTTGTTACTGTCCATGAAAAAATGCTGAAATACTACTAACTGCAGTATACAGTCTGCAATAGGTATATATTTCCTCCCTAT
>PVKY010011582.1:0-11953 GCA_004027775.1 Bradypus variegatus
TTTTTTTTTGCGATTATTGCCTGTGAGAAAGAGAACACTATGCTTGGCTGGCTGACTTGCTTTCTCTCTCTTTCTCTTTTTTAACACATATGATGTCCTTCATTATCTTTCAATAGGAAGCCTAAATATTTCACTTTTTGATACTGGACCATTATTTAAGCAACCAAATGATTACTTTTCCCAATATAAGAAGAATATAATAATCTTATTTGTTCACAGTTGCTGCCCTGTATTTCATTCACTCACCAGAAGCTGTGTTCAAGGATAAGGCCTCCCAAGGGTCTCCCTGACCTGTTCCCTTCCCCTCCCCATATTTTTCACCCATAGTTGACTTCCACCTTCATGCTTTTCACTACACCTTCCAGAAAACTAATTCTCATACAGACAAATATTCCCACACCATCAGGTTCTTCCTAGAAAGTTCCCTTGGTCTCCTTGCCTTGACTAATAAGTCACTTTTCACCAAAAAATATAGCTTGAGTTCCAAGTGCCTCTTTTATAACATCACTTTTTAATACTCTTGAAAAAAATTCCTCCTTCTTCTTTGAGATACACGCCACCTGCTATCCCTCCTTATCATTGGAAGACACATATTTCTGGTCACTCCTCCTTGTTGAGGGGACTCAAAATCCTTAGTCCCATTGTCCCTCCATCAAACTCAATTCAGCCACCTACCTCTACTCCTACACCTAGGCTGCTAAGAGGTTAGAGAAAACCACACAAACATAGGGATGGCTACCACCAGAAATGTATGATGTCCACTTCATTTAGGCTTCCAATAACATTTGTCAATCCCTCATATAACCCTGGTGAATGCTCTCTCCAATTCTTCACAGGATCTGCTTAAAACACTCTAATCTCCTCATGCCACCCACACTGATAAAGACCTCTTCTCTCTTTGCAATTAACCTTCCTTCCCCCAGGAGAAAAAATAATACTGCTCTTAAGGTGGGGACTTTTTCCATTTCCTGCCCCCATATTTACGAACAAGTCTATAACCCATCCACTCTGTGGTAAACTGATTGCTTTAATGGCCCCAATTATTAGCCACCCTGTTCCTGCATCCTTTGCCTTGTAATTTTGTAGTCCTTTTCCATTTTGACCCTGGGCTTGGCCTTGCAACTCAAAAAGCATTAACGTGTTGCACCCTCTTTCTTGGAACCCTGCTAGAGCCTTGAAAAGAAGCCCAATCTAGCCTGCTAGAGGACGAGACTACATGGAGCAAAATTGGTCAAGACAATCCTAATCTAGCCAGCCCCCAGCCAATCCATAAACTGACCACAGATGCATGAGAAAGCCCCAAACCAAGATTTGCCAAACCTGGCCAAGACTGATGGAACTCCCTAACTGACCTGTAGACTCATGAGAAATAATAAATGGTTGTTGTTTTTAACCAGTAAGTTTTGGAGGAGTTTGTCATGTAGCAATAGCTAACTGATACACACTGTTACCTCCACCTGTTCAGTCTCAGAGGAAGAAGTTACCCTCCTCATTTTTTAGGGCAAATCCCTCTCCTTGAACTTTATTCCATTCCTTCCCTTATGTTTTCAGATCTCATCCCTTTATTATCTTTCTATATTATATTTTCATATTTTCTTGCTCTCTTTTGACCTTCTTTCCTAATTTATAAACATGTTCAAATCTCTGCAATTAAAATAAAAAACAGAAAAACTCCATAAACCTGTATTTTCACCAACTTACCTAGTCTGTCATGCCACCCATTTACATTTTCTTAAAAAAATACTCTGCATCCAATTTTTTTACTCAGTAGATATTCACCCTTTTCAGTTGTCATCGTATTAAATCTACCCAGGGCATGTGATACTGTTGAACATTTTCTTCTTTCTTTGTCCATTTACTTGCTCTTTAGCCCTCTCTGTTAGATTACTTTTGACCTGATGGCTCCTTTTCACCTTTCTATATGGTAACTCTTTCTAGGCCTGCTTCTTAAATGTTCCTTAGGGTTATGCTTTCTAGACTTTACCTGAATGTTCTCAGGCACCAGTGTTTTCAACTACCAAATCTGTATCTTCCATATATCTTCCACTTAGCTCTCTCTCCTGAGCTTCACTCATTCATTTACTCATTAAGAGTATTAATACAGTGTCTATTTTATTGTGTGCCAAATACTCTGATGGCTGGTGGTAGACAACCTGTAAATTGGTCCTCAATGATCCCTGCCTCCTACTATTCACACCCTTGTGTAACCTCCCCTTGAGTGTGGGCTTCTAATGAATAGAATACAGTAAAAGTGATGAAATGACCCTTCTGAGATTAGGTTACAAAAACACTTTGGAGAGTCAGACTGAAGCTGTGGTGACTGGGGATGCCGTGGGGGCCACTGGCAATGCCGAGCAGCCGTGGTGACCCGGTGGGGCTGAGTGGGGCATCCCTGAGCATAGGGACATGGGCGCAGTGGGGTAGCTGGTTCTCACACATCCTTGGAACATCATGATAAAGCACCAACTGGTGTAGCAAAGGGGCCACCACTCACAGATGACAAGTTTCACAGATCCTTCCATCTCCATGGACCTCTTCTGTGCTGTCCCGCAGCCTAGCAGCAACAAGAAGATCCAGACTGCCTTTAACATGTACATGAAGTTCTTCCTGAGGGCAGCACTGAATGTGCAAGATAACATCAGGGAAGAAGTGGATGCAGAGCAGCTGATTCAGGAGGCCTGTTGGAGCTGCCTTGAGCAGGTTTCAACAAAAGATTACAAAACATACAAAGAAACAGGAAGCAATGCCACAGGCAAAGGAGAAGATTAAAGCTTTAGAAAACATCAGTGAGAAGGGCAAGACATGAAACATACTAGACAAAGATGTTTTTAAAATGGTCCTGATTATACTCAAAGAGGTAAAGGAAAACATGGGCAAAGAACTAAAAGGAAATTAGGACAACAGAGTAACACAAAGAAAATGTCAATAGAGAAATGGAAATTATGAAAAGGGGCCAAACAGAGTTGACATCCACAGTAACAGAAATTAAAAATTCCCTAGAAGGGTTCAGCAGCAGACCGGACATAGCAGAAAAAAGAATCAGAGAACTTGAAGATAAGACAATTGAAATCATTCAGCTTGAGGAGCAGAAAGAAGAAAGAATGGAGAAAAGTGAATAGAACCTGAGAAGCCTGTGGGACAGTGTGGTGGTTTGGAGCTGTAAGTAACCCAGAAAAAAAATGTTCTTGAATGTAATCCATTCATTTGGGTGTGAACTCATTGTAAGTGGGACTTTTCCATGAGGCTACACCTTAAATGGTGTGACCCACCTCTATCAGGATGGGTCTTAATCCTTTAAAAGCAGAATGAAATTCAGACAGAGAGAAAGCCACAGGAAACAAGAAGCTGAAATGGGACCTGGTGCCTTGCCATGTGATAAAGGACCCAAGGATCATTGGCAGCCAGCCCCATAATGCCACAGTCTTCAGGGAGAAAGCATTGCCTTGGTGATGCTTTGATTTGGACATTTTCCCAGCCTCAAAACTGTGAGTCAATAAAATCCCATTGTTTAAGCTGAACCATTTCATGGTATTTGCTTGAGCACCTATAAAAGCAAAACAGACACCATCGAGTATGCCAATACACACACTGTGGGGGTCCCAGAAGAAAAAGAGAGAAAGAGGCAGAGAGAATATTCAAAGAGATAATGGCTGAAAACCTCCCAAATTTAATGAAGAACATGAATGTATGTTTCCAAGACTCTCCACAAACTCCAAACAGGATAAAACCAAATAGTCCCAAGCCATGACATATTATAATCAAACTTCTGAATGCCAAAGGTAAAGAGAGAGTTTGAAAGCCACAAGAGAGAATCACCATGTCACATACAGTGGAGCCTCAATAAGAATAAGCATGAAGAAGGCAGTGGGATGACATAAAGTGTTGAAAGGAAAAAATTGCCAACCAGGAATTCTATATCCAGCAAAGCTATCTTTCAAAAAATGCAACTGGGATTAAGACATTCCCAGATAAACAAAAGCTGATGGAGTTTATCCATACTGGATTGGCCCTATAAGAGATGCTAAAGAGAGTTCTGCAGGTTGAAAGTAAGGACAATAGAGTGCAGATCGAAGCTGCATAAAGAAAAGATCTCTGGTGAGGGTAAAGACATGGGTGAATTTAAATGCCAGTGCTCCTGTATTTTTGGTTTGTAACTCCACTATTTACTTCCTAAAAGATCTAAAAGGCAAATGCATAAATGTAATGAAAACAAAAACAAAAACAAAAACACTCTGGCTTCTGTCTTGCCCACTGCTTTCACCCTCTCTTGGTTCTAGCCCATTCTCTCTTTCTTCCAGTTCACACTCTGGGGGAAATATGCGGCTTTGTTCGGAGTAGCCCCATGGAGAGGGCTACGTGGAAAGAAACTGACATCTCCAGGGAACAGCCAGCAAAGACTTGAAGCCTATGAACAGCCATGTGAGTGAGCTTGGAAATGAACCTTCCCCTCAGTGAGCCTTGTGAGAGACCCTGAGTCAGAGGCAACCAGGTAAGTTGTGCCTGAATTCCTGACCCTCAGAAATTATGAGACAATATATATTTGTGGCTTTAAATTTACTCCCACTAACTGTTGGGGTAATTTGCTTCACAGCACAACATTAATACAAGTCTACTCAAGATCCAAAGTCAAATAAGACGTGGACCCTAAGCTCAACAATCCTCCAGTCTATTAAGAGTGATAGAAGAGTGGCTGTGATCTCAGTATAATATACGTGCTATACACAGTGAATGATGGGAGCACAGAAAGAGAATTCTAGTAGTACTTTAAGGTTGAAGGAGTCCCTCAGTGGATTTTATTTTGTCAGTGAATAAGGATTCTAAGTCATTTAATGAAAATGAGGAGAAAGAGGTGGTAGGAGAGAGACTTAAGGAGAAAAATGAAATTTTAGGACCCCTCCTAGGAAGAATAGCTAAAGGAGTTTGAAAGAAACAAATAATGATTTTATAGGCATGTGGAGACTCCAATTGAGTTTAGGGATCATGGACTTACAGGATCCTCAATCCAAGGTTGGGGTTTATCTTTCAATCTCTCAGCAATCTGGATACAGGATTAAAGTTGGTTGAACTTTGGATTTCAGAGAAGATAGAACCTTAAAGCACAGGAGCAAGGAAGAAGAGCTGAGAAAAAAGCAAGACACTCTTGCAGTGCTGGCTCATATAATTTAGGCTGAACAGGGAAAGATGAGACAACGCTGCTGGAAGTTTGTGGAAAATGCAACCGTTCTTGACGCTCTTACCAATCA
Source organism: Bradypus variegatus (assembly GCA_004027775.1). Classification (NCBI taxonomy): domain Eukaryota; kingdom Metazoa; phylum Chordata; class Mammalia; order Pilosa; family Bradypodidae; genus Bradypus; species Bradypus variegatus. The sequence continues at coordinate 5,244 of PVKY010011582.1, forward strand.
CTAGGACGCAGGGAATTGATGCTGTATTTAGTTTAGGTCCCGGTCATGCACGCCAGTCTTGAAGTGGAGTAGACTCACAGCTGAGGGTGGGAAAGGAGTGGTTACCCAAAAGTAAAACCAGATATGATACCGTAAAAAGAGTGAATGGATATTATTGCAGAGATCACTGGTCTGCCCCATAGTCTCCCCTTTTTCCAGGATAAGAGAAACTGGATCCTACATGAGGGACAATTAAACTTTTACATTTTCAAGCCACTGTTAATGTGGTCTTCAGTATAAGCAGCAGGACTTATATTCCAACTAATTCAGACATCCAATAAAAAAGATAAGCTGGGAGTATACATGACACAACATAAGATGAACTAGTAAGCAACAAACAGAGGTAAAGGAAAAAATTAAGGATACAGAGAAGAATCAACTCAAGTCAGGCTGTGAGCTTTCATCAGAGGTCCAGGTTGCTGACAGTGACAGACTCCAGACTGTCCATAGTGGTGGGAGGCAAGCCAGAGAATGTGACTCCAGGGCTGATCCTCCAGGAAGGCAGACAGCAGTGGCTCTTGAAGGCAACAGTGATGGGACCAAGGTCATAGCAACTGGCCCACACACCCAACTCACATAAATGAAGTTTTGACTGTGGTATACTTACTTCAATTAGTCCAGATTTGGGTTGGTACTTTTTGATATCATCATTAAACCTTAAAAACTTAGGTGTTGAAGAAATCTTAGTGACTAGAGAAAACTTCTGCTCCAACCACTTTAAAAAATAAAATAAATCCAGAGAATCTGAAGAAATTCTACATGTAGCTGGTAGAATCCAGGATTCTAACCCCCAAGCCAGTGCCAGTTGAGGGTTTGTACTCAATTTGTAAAGAATCTTTTTTCCTCCAGCAAAATTATAATATAAGGTTGTTATTGCATGGCCACTTTTATTTTTTCATGAACATACCTTGCATTTGGGATAGCACTTTTTAGCTTTCAGAATACTTTAACACATTTTTTCGCTTAGTTCTGACAGTAAGCTAGGTTAGTAACATTATACTTTTTTCACTGAAGCTTCTCTTGAAGAGGCTTGGTGAATTGAGTATAGTCTTACCAATCATCCACTGATTTTCCTGTCACTTCTCTAGCCTTCCTGACTCTTACTGAGGAAAAGCATTGTGTGGCTCATGGAGCAATCACAGTAAACCTCAGGCAACAGATTACTCAGGGCCCTTTCCTTATCTAGAGCTCCACTGTCCAATAGTTAGCCACTTCTCACGTGTGGCTGTTTAGATTTAAATCAGTTAAAATGAAATAAGATTAAAAACTTAATTCCTCAGTCACATTAGCCACATTTAAAGTGACCATTGGCCACATGTAGCCAGTGACTATTATATTGGACAGAACAGCTATTCATTTCCATCATGGTAGAAAGTTACGTCGGACAGCGCTAGAGAGATTTAAGGGAATGTGTCTCTTTTCTACCAATAATCAGTTTTGTCCGTAGACCGGGTGTAATCCAAGCCCACAGACAAGTCCCCAAACTTCTTCACTTCCTAAAGGTGACTTTCTGGTAGTGCCAACAGAAATCATTTGGCCTGGTCCTGCTAAGAAGATGTAATAAAAGCCCAGGATTCTTCCTCAGAAGTCACTACAGCAAGTTGGCGGTAAGCAAGAGGCCGAACTTAGGGCTGGATACTTTGACAAACCAAGACCCAGCCCTGGAGGTGGGAGGAGGGGGAGCCAAGGGTTGGGACCCAGAGAGGCGCAGGAGGGTGGCGGCGGGGGTCAGGCACCGTCACGAGACCGGGAGGTGGGTCTCGGAGGGGCGGGGCGAGACTGCGAGGGGCGGTCCTGGGAGGCGGGGAAGCCCGTCAGCCGGCGCGCGAGCCAGCCCTGCGTACTCACGTGATAGGTTGGCGAAACCCAGTTCGCGCAGTCGTGTTGGCGAGCGAAGATGGCGACCGAGAGGGAGCCTCCTCCGCTGGGGGACGGGAAACCCACCGACTTTGAGGACCTGGAGGACGGAGAGGACCTGTTCACCAGCACTGTTTCTACGCTTGAGGTGAGACCGCTTGCCGGGGGACTATGTCTGCCGCTGCCTCGCGTCTCGCCGTTAGGTGCCTTTCCCATACCCAGACTTGTCCCTCCTCACTCCCGGGTTTGTCACTCTGGGCAACACCTGTGACGCGGGCCCCTTCGGGGTACCTGTCAGTGACAGGGCTGGGGCGGCCAGGCCTCCTCAGGAGAGCAGCCTGTGAACCGGGGGGCCGACCTGATCCTCCGAGGGGCCCCACCAGACGGTGCATCGTCGTGCCCTTTCCCTGTTCCGCTGGCCTTCCTCGCTGTCACTTGTACCTTTCCTTCTTCCCAGGCTGGAGAACGATTCACTCTGGGTCCTAGGAAACCTAACCGCGTTCCCTAGGGGCCTCGTCAGTTCTTTGGAGAGGTGCTTGCTTTTCTCTTCCCATGACAGGGGGTGCCCCGGAAAGGGAAGTGGAATTAAGTGAGTGCTGAGTGGCCAAGGGTCTGTAGGCAGCGTGTGGATGCAGTTGCCCCGGCCATGGCCCTTCATGCACTGCTAGTTCCCTTGAGGGGGATTAGTCTGTGTTGGACTGTTTAAATAGGTAAATGCATTTGCCCATTTTTGTTTGACTTATTTATTTTCTAGACGTTTTAGGAGCCACAGTGTTCATAAAGTTGAAAAGAAGGAGTAGTTCAGGAAACTTTTTTTTTTTAAACTTACCAGTGGAGAAATAGAAACGGATTACCACCTCCTTTTCCTCTTTTCTCGCATGGTCAGCGATCTCTCAAGCAGTGTGTTCCTGTTTTTGTCAGAGGCAACACCCTCTATGAACTTAACTGTATTGGGCCTTCTGTATCCAGTTTTCGTTTGACTTGCTTTGCATTTAATGTCATCTCCTAATTTTATTTTATTGTATTAAAATATAAGCAAATTTCCCAAAGGATTGTTTCTATTGGGTTGTATTTCCTATAAAAGTGCTTTTTAGTAAGTCTTCTTGGCTTTTTAACTCGGTACCATATCAGTTGAAAAGTACTGTAAAGTATCCATTAGCTGAAATTCAGTTACCTGAAACTTCCGGGAACCATTTTCAGCACTGACCACAGTCTGTTAATTATGTGCAGGTTCCCTGCCTACTCCTCCCCTTAGATTATTTCCTCTCCTAGAGAGGGTTAGTGCTTTGATCTTTTTGCTCCTCATAGAATCTTGAACATTTGTGTTTAGTAAATGCTTCCTGGATTAGTTGTCAGAAGTTAACATGTTCTAAGAATTAGTAAAAATTATCTAGCATAATATACTTCTTGGGGTTAGTATCCTTTTAGCATACTGTACTTTAACAGTGTTTATCCAGGATCCTAAGATCTGTATTCCCCTTGGGAGATACAAAAGTTTTCACCGACAAGAATCCGAACAAACTTGATTTGACCTAATTGAACTAGAATAGTGTGGCACTCAACGTTCTGTTTAATTGAAGTCTTTTTAAAAAGTATGATGTTTGGCTTTTTTGAGTGAAAGTCTGCAGAAGTTTGTTTATGAATACTTTAAATTTATATTGGTTAGTGTACTGTGAAAATTATAAATAAAGTTCCTTTTGATTGTTCATGTAAACCCCTTATTTCATGGATTAATTCTGGTTATTGATTTTAAGAGGTTTTATAGCTGTGAGATTTGTAAATTTAGAACTTTTTTCCAAAGGTTGGGAAGGAATATATTGCATTGTTTCTCTGTATAACAAAATTTCCCTAAAGGAATGCCCTTTCAGTACTCCAATTTTATTTTAAGCAGTGCTTCTCAAACTTTAGTGTGCAGGAGATTCCATAGGATGCTTGCTTAAAATGCAAACGCCTGTGCCTCAGCAGTGCTCCTAAGGTACTGTACTTGACTGACTTTAATGACTACTTGAGTATTTACTCTTGCCATACTGTTCAGATGATAATGGGAGTGGAAAGATCAACAAAATACTGCCAGTCTTTGAGGACAGAAAATCCCTGATGGAGAAGAAAGTAGTGTACAGAGAACACTAATATAGACAGACTTTTATGTGATCTGAAAACACTTAAATAAATGAAACAGGAAGGAGATTCTAATTCCTCTTAGGTTCCTTACATAGTAGATGAACAATAAATGTTTCTTTTGGCTGGGATAAGCTCATGGAAGAGGTAGTATATAAAAGAGACCTTGAATGGTGAGGTGAAATTTCAAAGGGAATGGCAAGGGGCATGTAAGGTCCAGTCTGTATTCTAGGGATCCATGAATAATTCTGATTTTTCTGATTGGCTAAAGATAAGGATGTATGATCATTTTACTACGGAATAAGATTGTGAAGGGCATTGTAATGTATTGTGCAGGCAGGTGAGAGCTTGGGGAGATTTCCATAGCAGTAGCATGATCACCTAGGAAGTTTAACGTGGTGGTAGTCCAAAGGATGAACCTGAATGTGTGGTACCATTGGCAGTTTAATGACTTAGAGGCTGTTTTTTTGTTTTGTTTTGTTTTGTTTTTTAATGCAATATTATTGAGATATAGTCACATAACATACAATTCCTCCAAAATGTACAATCAGTTGTTCATAGTATCATCATACAGTTGTGCATTCATCACCATGGAGGCTGTTAACAGTCTGATGTTAAAGGCCTCCAGAAGGGCAGTGCAAATGATAAAGGAGAGAAGGGAAATGAGGCAAGAACAGATTAAAAGATGGAATTTAAAGATTTACAGTGCCTCCTTCTCTTCAGGTAATTCTTGGAAAAGGAATGATAGGTGTCATTGAAGAAAACATTAGGTAGCTAGAAATGCTGGATAGGTTACAGATGTAAATTTGGGAGTAAGTTTCATCATAAATATATTGAATGGTAATGCTAAACTTAGTTCTGTGGAAATCCAGTCCTGCCCTCATGGAATGTATTCAGCAACAAGAGACAGATGCAGCCATGTAAACAAACAAATACCTGCAGAACCAAATGATATACATGTAATTGAAATGTGTACATGCAAAAGAAATAGTGTAGTAGACAGGAGTGATTTAATGGCATAGAGATAATCTTTGAAATCCTGGAATTGGGTGACATTATCAAGGGAGAGTAAGTGGAATGAGACAAGAGACGCTTTTGATAAAGAACTGAAAACAGGTTTAGTTTCTATGCCCCCGTACAACAGGTAGTAACTGTATAACTTGTGTTCTTAGTTCTGTATTCTAATCTTTATGTAGGCTTTCAACTTTAAATGTATTCTTTTTTTTTAATCTTGTTATAAATTACCTATGTTTCAGGAAAAAAAAATGTTTCATGATTAGGTATTTAAAGGCAGAAAGCATGGAAAATTACTAGAAATTTATGAAGAGTCATAACTCAAGTTGACCACTTTATCTTGAAACCATTAAATTTAAGGATTTCAGAATAAATTCGTTTTAGTGCCTATAAAAACTTATTCTACAAAGTTGCATGAGGAGGGCTACATTTTTTTTTTCTTTTGCAGATTTTGTTTTCTGGAAAAGAATAAAATTTGTCTTTAATGATAATTTTACACATACCCACTTTCCAGTGAAATTGAATTTTTTTTTCCTCTGCTGGCATTTTTTAATTGAGGTAAAATTTATATATAGTAAAGTTCACTGCCACCTAAATTAAGATACAGAGAACTTCCGTTACCTCCCTACCCCACCCCCCAATTCCCTCATCTGCTCCTTTAACCCATCCCACTACAGCTTATTGGCAACCACTTACATGTTTTCCTTCTACAGAATCTCAGGTAAATGGAATCATACATTATGACTCTTTTTGAGCTTGACTTCTTTAACTTAGCATAAAGCATTTGAGATTCATGCATGTGTTGCATGTATCAATAGTTCGTTACCTTTTGTTGCTGAATTTAGTATTGTATGGATGTACTCGAGTTGTTTATCCATTCACCTTTTAAGAACATTTGGGTTATTTCCAGTTTCAGGCATTTATGAATAAAGTGTCTTTATGCATTCATGTACAGGTTTTTATGTGAACACAAGTTTTCATTTCTTTTGGGTAAAGACTTAGAATTGGAGTTGCTGGGTTGTATGTTAAGTATATGTTTGACTTTGTAAGAAACTGCGAAACTATCATTTCTAATTTTATTACATTTTACTATTATCTATGCCATTGTGGTAATTTTTGTCTATTGCATTTGTGTAGTTGAAAGTACATCTCTTACTAACTCTATATTCAGTGATTGGTAGTTGGCCATCTTGGAAGTGTTTATACCACAGAAGTCAGTAAAAGCCCAAAATTTGGGTCCCTTTTCTGCCAGATCTGGTGGTTAAGCATTTGCCTTACCACTAATTTTTAGCCATTGTAACAGGTGTGTAGTGGTACTCTGGTTTTAATAGGCATTCCCTAATGATTAATAATGCAGAGTATCTTTTCATGTGTTTATTTACCATCTAAATATGCTGAAGTGTCTGTTCAAATCTTTCGCCTATTTTTAAAGTTAGTTTTGAGAATTCCACATGTATTCTGAATAAAATCCTTTGCCAGGTATGTGTTCGCAAATATTTTTTTCCCAGTTTGTGGCTTGCCTTTTCATTCTCTTACTGATGTCTTTTTACAGAGCAGAAGTTTATAATTTTGATAAAGTCCAGTTTATCCATTTTTCTATTGATAATACTTTAGGTGTAATATATAGGAACTCCTCCCCCCCCAACAAAAGTCACCAAGATTCCACCTATGTTTTTTTTCTA
>PVKY010011583.1:0-11950 GCA_004027775.1 Bradypus variegatus
CACCAAAGACCATTTACATGTAGCATCCAACTGTGTCCTCACACCAAACTGAGAAAGCCCATAGTATCTGCCCGTTTCATAAACAAAGAAATTGAGGCTGACCAGGACCCCACAGCCACTGAGAGACACAGCTAGAATTGCAACTCGGGCCTCTTGGTCTTCAAAGCTGAGCTGCACATACTTCAGGCTGAAACCCAGCACTGACTGGCTGAAGGGGCCGACAGACACAGGAAGGGATTACTGACTTGAACAGAATGTGTGGGGTGGGGGGTGGGGTGGGTACTTAGGGCAAATTATACTATTATTTATGCATTTTGTATTTATTTATCAGGCACCTGCCATGTGCATGGCCTGGTGCTGAGCTTGGCAAGGGTATGAGATATGTAATGCTAGGTCTTCCTTGGAAGAGCTTACTCTGTGGCTGGAAAGCAGGATGCACATAGAAGGTGCTAACCCCCAGCTTGCTCGGTGCAGATTGTAAATGCTGTGGGGACTCCAGGACACAGAGAGCACTCCCCGGGAGCGAGGCGTCACCAAGGAATGCTGCACAAAGGAGCCAGGCTTGAGCCGAGCCGAGCCTCAAGGGATCAGCAGGAACCGAGTATGCTAAGAACCAAGGAAGAACATTCCAGAGAGAAGAAATAGAATGTGCAAAGGGTCAGAGGCAGGTCGGTGTAAAGAATTTTTGAGAGATAGTAGGTCAGCAAATGTTGCAATGGGGTCTAAAGAGAAAGTTTTTAGGTTACAGAATGGGAATTCATCCCACAAGCCAAGGGTCCTTTTTGGTTTTCTACTGTTGTATAACAAATCCTCTCAAAACATAGGAGCTCAAAACAACAACCATTTTATTTGCTTTCGGTTCTGCGAGTCAGGAATTTGGGGAGAGCTTGGCTGGGAAGTTCTTTGGCTCCTCGTGGTGTTGGCTTAGGCTTCTCATGAGGTTGTCGTCAGCAGATGGCTGTGGCTGAAACATCCGGGATGGTTTCACTTACTGCGTCTGCTGTTTGCAGGGGTGGAAGGGATGCTTGGGCCTCTCTATTTCTCTCCCTGCATCACTAACTTGGGCTTCCTTACATGGCAGATGGAGCCCAAGAACAAGATCCCCAAGGGCCCAAGGTAGACTCTGTGTACCTCTTAAGGCCAAATTTGGAACCTACACAGCCCTACCTCTGCTGGGTTCTGTTGGTCAAAACAGGCCACGGGACCACACCAAACTCAGAGGCAGGATAAAATATGGTGCCTCCTGATGAGGATGTACCATGTCGCTTTGTAAAGGAGCATGGGAGATGGGAACTACTATCAGAGCTAGTAAAAGGTTTTTGAGCAACCTCCTATATGTATGCTTCTTTATTTATAAATTATACATCTGTACTATTGTACTGATATATTTGTACATTATAAAACTTAGACACAAAATGGAAAGGCATAATATAAAGCTAAATTGATGCCGTTTCTAAATGACTTTTATTTTTGTTTTCATTAATGGTACAAAATAACCTTTTGGTTGTCTATCATCTCAACAATATTCTGTTAGTGAAAGTGAACACGATTGTCTTTGTTTCATTCTTTTCAAAAATCTTGGGTTAATTATTTGTTCAATGATCTGAAGGCCTTGTTCTAAGATGTTTATTTCCATACCTGGTTTCAGTGGCTGTCATCTCTGAAAAAGTTATAGCCATAGACTCAGATCCAAATGGAGGAAGGACTAATAACTTTTCTTCTTTCCTGTTGTCAATCTATTGTTTTTGCAATTTAATCAGAAGCCTTTTATATTTTTAATAAATTTGTTTAAAATCCACTAAGGCTGAGAGATTTCAAAATAGAGTCTAGAGGTCACTCTGGAGAACATTCTTAATGCACTATATAGACAACACTTTTTAGGTTTTAATGTATTGGAATAGCTAGAAGTAAATACCTGAAACTACCAAACTCCAACCCAGTAGCCTTGACTCTTGAAGATGATTGTATAACAATGTAGCTTACAAGGGGTGACACTCCCTTTATCCAGTGTATGGATGGATGAGTAGAAAAATGGGGACAAAGCCTAAATGATTGTACACCATGGATGATTGTATGGTATTTGAATATTTCTCAGTAAAACTGAACTAAAAAAAATTCACTGAGACTCGATTTGGGGTGATTTTTAAACAGATTAGAGAATTATGTTCCTGAGTTTTTTTGTTATTGTTCCCAAGTTATTTAAGAATATAGATATGAACGTTTTTGGTTTGACACATTGATTGTTAATTGCCCCCAACAAAAAAATCACACCTCCAGGGTACCATTTCCAAAAACATTTGTCAAAATGCTCAATCACATGCTATTTTTTCTAAAAAGCACCTACTTTCTTTTTTTTTACATAATTCAATTTTATTGAGATATATTCATATACCATGAAATCATACAAAGTGTACATCAATTGTTCACAGTACCATCATATAGTTAGCACCTACTTTCTTAGAATTATTAGAATGCCACTTTCTTTTCTACAGGGGCAGATCTGTGGTGGTGGTTGTTTTTTTAAATATCTGCTAGAGAGCTACCACTGATAGCCACTTTCATCAGAGAAAGGGTCGGTAAGTTGGGGACATTTGTTTTTGTTTTTTTGTTTGTTTGTTCTAAGCTCAATAGCGCTTTTAAGTATTTTGCCACATGATTCCTGGTGAATCTCTGGAAAAGAAGCTTTTCTTTACTCCTGTCATTGCAAAGTACTTGAAAGATCCTATTATGTTTTAAAAGTCTTGTTTTGATAAAATTAACCACTTCATACCACATTTAGGACACGTCTGGCATTATCTTCTTATCTACCTCAAAGAGCCAGGTCATGAATTTCCCTGTTTTGCTGTCTCTGTAACCTGATCTGGCAATACATTTTTTTTTAATTCCACGTAAAATTCAATTCTCACGGCTTCTAAAGTTTTTCAATAAAACATTTTTTTTTTAATTAAAGAGGTCATTTACTGTTGAGTATGTATCTTTTCTGGTCATCTTTCCTTTAGTGGCTCATAAAAAAGGTAGTTCTTTGTGTGCTTCATTATTGAAACATAATCTTTTCCTGATACAGAAGCAAGGGGTGTAATTTTATCCAATTATTATAGCAAACTTCCCACTGAATAGTTTGTTCTAATGATTGTTCAAAATTTCAATCATATTTTCTAGGCATTTTCCAACAGTATTTGCTGGCAAAGGAAAGTATTTTGCCTTGTTACCATCTTGCACTTCATTATTTAATCTGTTTAAGCCCACTGGTATTGGATCTTTGACTTTTTCTATTTAAAAGAAGAACCCCAAAAGAAGCTTCTGACCATTTTTTGTTGAGTTTAGTTAGCATTTGTAACTGGATTAAGTAGCACTTTAAAGGTCACGAGAGTGTGAGGTGCGTCTTGGGTTCTGCACGTTTAGTTTTAAATGTGTTGCTGTCATCTGGTGTGTAAATATACTTAGAAGGAGGGTCTCATTGACAATAATGGCACACATCCACTTCTTCAACTGCTTCAGTCTCGATAGTCTCAAACAAGTGGCTGACATCACATCTAATCTGCTCTGCATTGTTTTGACCTTCTGTTCGTCAGCGCTACCAAGAATTGTTCATTTGTGTGTGTGTATTAGGGGTCACTTTAATTTGAGGACTTTTGCTGGATTACGTCAAAGCCGCTTTTCCATTTCAGGACAGTTGGTTTGGTTAAAATCAGATAACATAATCCATGAATCCTCTTGACTGGGCCCAAGTGATCTGTCCTAGGTCACGAGATGCTGCAAAGGAACAAAAATGTGGGTGAGAGCTTGGCTGCCTTTCGCATGCAAAGCATCCTGTCCGTGTATGGGTCAGTGAGGCCCCGTCTCGATTCAAGTGGTAAATATTTGTAAATCTTACTTTCCAGGACAACGGGAGTCACCGAAGATTTTTGAGGTCGAGTGATTCATTTGTCTGTTTGTCCCACCACATGTCCCGACAGCTCACCGGCTCAGACCCCATGGTGCTGCTGAAGCTGCAAAGCTGAAGGATACGGTCCTTGCCCTTGAGAAGTCACAGTTCAGTTAAGTCACAGCTCAGTCATCCGTCCAGTAGCGTAAACCCACAATTGCACCAGTGGGTGGTAAGGACCATGGGGGTGGTTGAGGATGTGTGGGGTTGCAGAGAGAGCAGAGAGGGTATCAAAATCAGCCATGAGTCATAAGAAAGAGGTCAGAGATAAACTTCCGGGAGGAAATGATGCCTGGGCTCAGCTCTGAAGGTCAGAGTAGAGTTACATACAACCTGTTATGACGGCTAGGGTCAGGGAGCTACGAGGAGTGCAGGAAAGCAGGAGGGGAAGGTCCTGGGGTTGGCTTAGCAGGGGGCCACGTCATGGGGCATAAGGTGCTAGGTCTGGGGGTTTCAACTTTACCATAAGGGAAATGGGGAGCCAAAGAAGGGTCCACACAGGGAGATGCCAAGGTAATATACATATTTTTTCCAAGGTAATACTTGAGTTTCAGGAAGATGTCTCTGGCAATGGGTTGGAGGATGACACAGCATGAAAGAGAACGGGAGGCAGAGAGCCAGTCAGAGGGGCCACTAGAACTGAGGGTGGTGTGGAGAGGATGAGACTTCAAGAATGTCTCATCCCAGATTGACTATTTAATCTGGGAATGTCCAGATTAAGTTGCTCTGGAAAAGGGATATGCTGAAAATGGAGGATTTTCTACATGATGGTGGTGGGATGGCTGTTGGAAGGTGTTGGGAGAAGAAGGCGCTTGGGACAAAGAGTCCATTTTTCTGATCTCCCGCACTGGTTGTGGGGCTGGTACCCCAGAATCAGCTTTGCCCAGGAGGGGCCATGAAAAGGGAAAGGAGGATCAAGAGAGAATGTTTACCCCTGTCCCCAAGATAACCATCTACCCACCTCCTCTGTGAGACCTGAACCCCATTCTGAGCCTTGGTGACTGAGGGGCTTCCTGAAATGTGGGACTCTGATTGCTCAAACTGGGAAAAGTTTGTCCCCTGCATCAGCTACAACTCAATCCTGAGAGATAAAGAAGGGATGCCACTCTCCTTTCTGAAAATCACTTCCCATCAGGCTCCAGCTTGCCCTCCTGGCTTCTCTGCTTCAAATACACTGCTTGAGCTAGAATAACTTTCACCATTTCAAGAAATAAAGGTTTTCCAGGCAAAAGATCAAAGCTAAAAGAATATTAGGTTCCAGGACAAGGAATTTCCAAACAACCAGTCCCAATTGCTTTTGCATCTGCAAAGGCTGTGATAGGAAAAGCCCTTTTGGTTTATTTCTGGACTCCCAGTCATAACAGAGCTAAGCAAAAAGCAGCAAGATATAGACAGGAAGCCGTCTATTTGTTAAAGAGCCCATCTCTGGGGCTTGATTTGGGAGGTAAGGAGAAAGCCAGTTCTGTTTCTAATAGCCTAGGAATAGTCAGACAGGAGGCGCCAGTCCATCTAAGTCCCAGGGCATAACAATGCCAAATATAAAATAACAGCGCAAACAACTGATAAAAGGGCTGGAGGGCATGTTTGGAGGCCTGCATTCTGCAGCCCAGCTCAGAGCAAGTGCTTGTTCTGGCAGCATGCATTTCCGACAAAGGGAAGGATGCATGTGAAAGATGACAATCATAGAAAACAAAATGTCGGGGTGATTGGGCCTTCTGTGTACGAAAACAGGCAAGCGGCAGGGTGGTGCTGTGTGTGCTCAGGATACCAGATATGTCTTCTCTCTTCTGGGTGCTTGGGTAATGGCATCTCAATTTACTTGCCCAGTGGACTCACAGTCTTTGACCGAGGCTTAAGGAAAAGGAAGGGGCTTACAGGTATTCTCTCCAGCCTCCATATATCATGTGCGACTTCTCTCTGCTTCTGTTTACAAGTCTTTCCAGCCTCTAGCTGCATGTCCCAGTGGTGGGAAACTCACTCCTCCTGAGCAGGTCCCTTGTTCAAAAATTATCAAGATTTTCCAGATGGTGGCCTTGGAGGATTAAACCATATGTGGGCCCTGTGTGACTGCAGATGTTACAAGCTGCCCTGATCCTGGTCCTACCTCCTGCTACTGTCTAGTTCATCAGAGTCCTGCTGAAAATATGGGGCACAGGCCCACTTCTGGTCAGGTTCAGGGCAGATATCACATGCGCTCAGGTCTCACTCCCTCACTGGGGCTTATGCAGAATGTGATCTGGGATCTGAGCCACCATCCTTTGAAGCTCCTGTAGGGCTGTCTGAAAATGCAGATTCCAGGGCCATCTCAGCCTTCCTGCATCAGGGTCTCTGGGTATGGGCTGGAGAATCTGCAACCTCCAGTGAGGAAGCTGAGCTGTTCACAGGGAGTTGACTGTTGACCGTTCTCAGTTGGTTTCAGTCCCACCACCCCATCATGGGCACGAAGAAGTTCTTCCTGACTTTCTCCCTATAAGAACAGACTCTGGACTTGCACTACCTGCCCCAGGAGAGCTGCAGAAGTGGCTGCCTGAGTGCTACCCAGTTTCCCTAGATGGAAAGAGACCGAGGGGCTTGACATCTGTTGAGACCCTCCTGACACATACCCAGGAGGAGACCACACATGCCACCATGGAGCCAGTGCCCAGTAGAGCTGGGAAGGAGGTGTGGAAGATAGGAGTGGGCCTGGAGGGAAGGAGGGCAGAACCCGGGGCCTCCTGTTTGCAGCCGTGCCCTCGGAGTGTTGCTGCATCTTCAGGGGCCTGGGTCGGGGGCTCTGAACGTGTGGCTGTCTGGCCTTCCCGTTGGGCCCTTCTCTTTTCTGAGCCTCCCATCTTGCTTTTCCTTCTTGGCCACTGAGCCTGCTTTTCCCAACTTTCACTTTTTGCAGTTTGGGGCATAAACTTTGGCTCCCAGGTTGTTCCTGTTGCCTAGGCAACTGTTTGGATATAGGGGGTTGTTCCAGTTTGCTAAAGCTGGCAGAAGGCAATATACCAGAAATGGGTTGGCTTTTAACAATGGGGATTTATTAGGTTACAAGTTATAATTCTAAGAGCATGAAAAATGTCCAGATTAAGGCATCAATAAGAGGATACCTTCTCTGAAGAAAGGATGCTGGCATCTGGGGTTTCTCTGTCACATGGGAAGCTACATGGTGACATCTGCTGGTCCTTCTCTCCTGGGCTCTGGTTTCAATGGCTCTCAGCTCCTGTGGGTCCTTCTTGCTTCTCTGGGTATTTCTCTCTCAGCTCTCTTTGTGTTTCTGCCTTTTATCCTCTTATAAAGGGCTCCATCAAAGGATTAAGACCCACTTTGAATTGAGTGGGTCACATTTCAACTGAAACAACCTAACGGAGAGGTCCCCCCCACAATAGGTCTGCACTCACAGGAATGGATTAAAAGAATGTGGCCTTTTCTGGGGTACATAACAGCTCCAAAACAGCACAGGATGGAGATAAAAATGAGGCCTCCAGCCCCCACCCTCTGCTTCATTTTATATATCAGCCTGCCAGGGCAGGTTTCATTAGAAGAAAGGTTTCCATTGCTAAATATAACAGTTTGAGAACCTCTGAGTGGTCCAACCCCATCATTGCACAGATGAGGAGACCGAGGTCCAGAGAAGGCAAAGGGCTGGCCTGAGGGTCCCGTTTGAAGTTGTGTGGCCCTGGAGCTTGAGCAGGTCCCCCTTGGCTGGGGCTCTCCCCTCCATGGTGCCTCTCCCACCCCTTTCAGTTCAGGATCCTGGTGGGACCCTCCTTCCAATCCAACCCCTGCTGGATTTCCCTCCCTCCCTGGAGTCAGAAGTGTGCCATCTGCAAGGGCTCCACCCATGTGTCTTGGTTTTGACTCTGCAGCACTGGGAAGCACTGGAAAGGTGGCTGACCTTGGCTGGAAGGAGAAGCAGACAGCCACTCAGTACCGTGGTGGGGCCGTGTGCCCAGGCCTTCATCCTTGATGGGGTCACACACTCACATGTCTTCTAAGCCCGGCAGGCAAGGCATGTGGGCCAAAGAGCCAGCAGGCGTGGCGTCTACAGTTGGCAGCTCCCTGAAGCTGCAGTCAAGCGTTGCCATGCAGGAACTTGGGCCCAAGTGCTCAATTTTTCAAGAGAAATCAGAAATCCAGATTTTAATAAGATGTGTACATTTAGAAATGTTGACTCTTTTTAAAATGTGCTAAATCTGCCCATTTGGCCTCTGGTTTGTGACTTCTGGTCTGAACAAAGGGGTTAGAAGGAGAGGAAATTGCATGGGGAAGAAGAGTAGGGTCAGGGGATGAAGGAAAGCTCACTCCTGGAAGGAGTGGGTGGGACCAGGAGGAGTCCTGGAATGACTTTGGTCTCTCCACCACCTCGTTCCCCTTTTCTCCTTACCCCGAAGTTCCCTCAGTGCTTTCCATGTGCCAGAAGAAGCCCCTGAGAGGCAGCAAGGTGGGAAGTGGGTGGGGTGCTGGGACGAAAACCTCTTGCTCTGGAAAACTTCAAGGATACAGAGAAATGGAGAAATGGACCTGTAACCCAGTTTCAATAATTATCAGCTCACAGCCATCTGCCTTCATCTGTACACCCAGCCTTCCCCGGCCCACTCCCCATGCGCCCACATCTGGGATTGCTTTAGAGCAGATACCAGTCATCATGTTATTTCATCTGTAGGCATTTCAGTGTGTTATCTCGAGGAGGCAGGATTCTGTTTTAAAATAGAATCACAATTCATTTTTTGATAAAGTTAAAAAGAAACCAAAACATTGAGTGAGTGTGAAACAAAAAAGTAAATGAACAATGGGGGGAGGAGGGGAATGTAATGTTTTCGATGTTCTTTTTAACTCTAATTTTTATTTTATTTTTTGGGAGTAATGAAAATGTTCAAAGATTGTGGTGATCAATGCACAACGATGAACAACTGACTGTACACTTTGAAGGATTGTATGTTATGTGAATATATCTCAATAAAATTGCATTAAAAAATAGAAGCCTAATGCCTAAATCAAATTAATGATAAGAAAATGTAATCTTCAATGGATGAAAGATAATGTCTTATTATTAGATAGCATTAAGTGCCCACTATATACCAGACATTTGCTTGATATTTTACAAACAGTTCTTATGGAAATTACACATTTTGCAAATGAAGGAAACGGAGTCTCAGGGAAATATCGTAGCTCACCCAGCCAGCACATGGCAGAGCCAGCCCTGGGACACAGCTCTGTTGATGCTACAAAATGTGATCTCACCATTATTACCTCACTTGTTTACTTATTGGAAATTCTGATTACAATCATAATATATCTTTATTATGATAAGTTTGATCATAGAACCTTATAACATAAATTGGGAAAGTCCCCTGTTAGCTAACTCCCTAGAGAAA
The DNA here is from genome assembly GCA_004027775.1 of Bradypus variegatus. Lineage (NCBI taxonomy): Eukaryota > Metazoa > Chordata > Mammalia > Pilosa > Bradypodidae > Bradypus > Bradypus variegatus. The sequence goes on from PVKY010011583.1 coordinate 9,286, forward strand.
ATAATTTTAAATTATTTTGATTATTGAGTGTTCTTTTTCATAATTTTTAATTTTTTGATAAATACAGACTCACAGGAACTTCACAGGAAGGTCCAAGACTAGTGCTCAGAAAGACAAACAACCCAAGTAAAAAAATGAGCAAAGCACTTGAATAGACATTTCTCCAAAGAAGATATACAAATGGGCGTCGAGCACATGAGAAAATGCACAGTGTTATTAGCCACTAGGGAAATGCAAGTCAAAACCACAGTGAAATACCACGTCATGCCCAAGAGGGTGGCTATAATGTTAAAAAAATAATAATAAAGAAAGAAAATGACAGGTGTTGAAGAGGATGTGGAGAAATTGGAACCCCATACATTGCTGGTGGGAATGGAAAATGGGGTAGCTGCTGTGGAAAAGAGTCTGGCAGTTTCTCAAAAGGTTAAACCTAGAGTTACCTTATGATCTAGTAATTCCACTCCTAGGTGTACACCCCAAAGTACTGAAAACAGGGGCTAGAGCAAATACCTGCGCGTGAATGTTTGTGACAGCACAATTCACATCAGCAAAAAGGTGGAAGCAACCCAAATGCATATCTACACAAAGTACTGTTACACAGCCATGAGAAGGAGTGAAATGCCGATACATGCATGGATAAATCTTGAAAACATGCTCAGTGAAAGAAGCCAGACATAAAAGGTCACATATCGTATGATTCCATTTATATGAAATGTCCAGAGTAGGTAAACACAGAGAAAGAATGCAAATTCGAGGTTGTCAGGGGCTGGGGACAGAGACTGCCAAAAGATATGGGTTTTCTTTGGGGGGTGATGAAAATCTTTTAGAACTGGATAGTGATGATGATTGCTGTGCTGGTTTGGCTGTATTATGTCCCCCAGAAAAAGCCATGTTCTTTAATGCAGTCTTGTGGGGGCAGACATACTAGTGTTGATTAAGTTGGAAGGTTTGGATTAGGTTGTCTCCATGGAGATGTGACCCACCCAAATGTAAGTGCTAACTTTGATTAGGTAATTTCCGTGGAGGTGTGGCCTTGCCCATTCATCTTTGATTAGTTTACTAGAACACTATAGGAGCTCAGACAGAAGGGGCTTGCTGCTGCAGCTCACAGAAACATTTTGAAGACAGCCATTGAAAGCTGATGCTGACATTTTGGAGAATGTCATTTTGAAATGCAACCTGGGAGCCAGCAGACACCAGGCACTTGCCTTCCCAGCTAACGAAGGTTTTCCAGATGCCATTGGCCTTTCTCCAGTGGAGGTACCCAATTGCTGATGTGTTACCTTGGACACTTTAAGGCTCTAAGACTGTAACTTTGTAACCAAATAACCCCCCTTTATAAAAGCCAATCCATTTCTGGTGTTTTGCAAAAGGGCAGCATTAGCAAACTGGAATAGTTGCACAATCTTATGAATGTTCTAAATAAAAGTAGCAATTTAAGGGTGGGGTGTCCATGGAGCACGTTCACTCATTCACTCACTCACTCACTCACTCACTCACTCACTCATGTAGGGAGATTCCAGGGGAAGCTGCTGGGAGAGGCAGAGGGCACTGGGCCAGACCCTGGTCTGGGGAAGCTCTCGATGGGGAAGGAGAGGCAGTCTCTCCAAGAGAGACCTTCCATCAAGCTGCTCGCCTAGTGGAACAATGATGATTCCCAAACATCAAAGCACCCTTCAGAAGGGTGAAGATTAGCCAGGGTTGCAAACGTCAAGAGAATTGATCAGTGGGGCTACAGGCAACTCTAAAACAGGTCTATTGAAAGCCAGCAAGAGCAGCACCAGCCTGGGAATCCGTGCACAGCTCCCAAGGGTTCCTCTTTCAAGGGGCCAATACACATCTAGAAATTTCCATTCTGGCAAGTTTATTTTTTGTCATGTGCTTTATATGTGTGGTCCCATCCACTCTTTGCCACAACCCTCCAAGGTGGAGATTATTTTTCCCAACTTATTGACAAGAAAACCAAGGCTCAGAGAGGTTGAGCAACTTTCTCAAGTCCCACAAGGACTAAGTTGAAAGGTTTGCTTTAAGATCAAAATTGAGTCACAGGGGATGCCAAAATGTCACGCCACAAAAACAGCTCGGTTGGGTCTAGGTTCTAGCCTCCGTCTGCCTCATTGGGAAAATGTTTTGGATAAAGGAAGCCCCAAACCTAGAGAGGCTGGAGGCCGTCACCGTTCTGACCTTTTGTAAGCTGCTTTCCCACCATGATTTCATCAAATGCATTCCCCAGGCAATGTTGCTTACTTTTTTCAGGAACAGAAACTGAGGCTCCACACAGCAGGCCACCGAGAGTGCACATGAGATGATGGCGCAGTGGGAGAAGGCACCTAGATCTCCAGGAGTGATCTGGGAGAGCTGGATGCAGAGCTCTGAACAGCTGCACACAAAACCTCTTGGGACCAAAGTTGAGATCTCCCAGAGACCACCAAGGTGGAAGAGCCAACAGAGCTTAGGCCCCGTCCTGTGTCCCTCTAGGCCCTGGTCACCCGGGCCATGCTCCCAGGTGGCTTTGCAGAGGAGATCTGCGTTCCAGGGCTGTTCTCGGGAGGATGGAGGGGTTTAGGCTGAGCACTTAAGCTCAAATCATGCCATCAGCTTGCTGGGACTGGGGTGGGGGTGGGGGGGATTTTTATCCCAGAGTGGGGGGTGGGGGAAGCGGCAG